>ML831529.1:33982-44277 GCA_009831015.1 Picea engelmannii | reverse complement strand
CTAAACTTTGGGATGAGAAATTACATTACATTCAACAAGCTTACAACCGAGCTAAGAACTCTTCAACTCAAACATCGCCATTTGAAGCATGTTTTGGCTATTTTCCCAAATCTCCTTTAGATTTTATCTTTGGGAAAGATATTTCTATTAATGGTCAATATGACATTGACAGGGCATAAAAGTTTATTGAACAAATTCAGTCAATACATCAGATGGCACAAGAACAGTTCGAAAAGAGTCAAGCCAAGTACAAGACAAGACATGACAAGCATCATGTTGATCACAGTTTCAAAGTTGGAGATGAAGTTTGGATTTACATTAGTAAGGAGAGGCTTAAAGGAGAAGGTAAAAAATTGACACCAATTCGATATGGTCCTTTCAAGATTCTTGAGAAGATTGGTAATAATGCCTTCCATTTGGATTTTCCTCCTTATATGCAAATGCATGCAGTTCTTAATGTTGAGAATTTGAAATTGTATGAGCCTCCTTTGATTGTTGATCAAGGAGAACATGTTTAGATTCCTTCTATAGATGATTTCTCCCCAGAATATTTTACAGAACTACATGAAGACACAATCCTTGACAGGAGAATGAGAACTTCAAAATGAGGAAATGTGTAATATCTTCGAATTGGTCTTAAGGGTACAAATCCAAGCAAAGAAAACTGGATTGAGGTTGGAAAGGTGAGGAAACTATACCCTCATCTTCATATAGACTGAAAATAGTCTTTTGGAGGTCCAAAAGCTTTACAATGGGGAGGTGTGATCCAGGGGATCAAATTTTGCTCAAAATTCAAAGTTCTCGGAATCACTTCAAATCAAATGGGTGTGTAGGCCTCGTCGTCACAAAATCAACGCAACTTGTTCGGGTTCAAACGGATGTCCGATGAGTGAGATATCGCGTTCCATTCAAATCATCAAATAGGCAAAAAAAAATGTGTTGACTGTACAGTCCGTACAGATGCTGATGTGGCAGGACTGTACGACACGTGGTAGATGTTGAGTTGGAAGGGCCATGCGACATGTGGTAGGTTTTGGTTGGTAGTTGTGTGGATGAATCATTTCTTGACACATGGCATTGTGGCGAATGGATTGGTGACAGATGGCCCAAACAAGGGTGGCCATGTGTCACCTAGGTAATGGTAAAAATTTATGTAGTTGGCAGGACTCGACCCTGTGACCTCTAATCAGGGGAAGAGCCTTGGGAAGGGTTGCCCAACCAATGCGCCCACCATTGTTTCTTATTATATATATGGTATTAAATTTATTTGAATTGCAATATGTTTTGATTTGGTCGTAGTCCAGGCCAGGGCTAAGCCTTGACCCCCGATCACATATATATATACCATATAACCACCACCGTGCGCACACATTCAAACCCCACATGCTTGACACTTGGTGTGTTACCATGGTTTTAAACTTTCACCCTTTCTATTGTGCGGGTGCGGTCGTATGGTAAGCCACATGCCCAATGGTTTGGCGGTTAGGGGCTAGGCACGCCCTAACCGTCCTACAGTTCGCATGGTTTTGCAGTTGTGTCCGGTGCTAGGTTTTAGCATGAAAATGAGTGTGGGTGCTAGGTTGGACACACAGAGGTGCAAATTGTCGATCCAGAGACAACAAGTTTGAAGGGGAACTTCCAGGGAGCCTATCATCTTCAATTTTTGGCCAAATTAGGTGTCGAAAAAGCCCAGCTAGGGTTTTTTGGATGTTTTGAAGCCATTGGAGCCATCTATTTGGCATTTTGAGCATTGTAAAGCACATATTTTATCAGTTTGAGCAAATAATATAAAATATCCATTGGAAGTTGGACCAGGAGATGTAGCCCAAGAGAGGGGTGAACTCCTTTATCATTTGTTGTGTTATGTGTTTACTGTTCATTGTTATTTGTTGCTTATTCTCTGCATCTTGAATGTGTAATTTCTATAAAAAAAAAAAATTGCAAAATTGATCCATTTTCATAAGAACACTTGAATTAAAACTTGCAAATATTTTCAAGAATACAAGCCTTTATCATTTCCAGATCAGTTTCCTCAGGGTCAATTAAAAAAGAAATTTGAGTGTCATGGATTTTACATTCGACTTCTACCACCGATGACTGGTGGTCATCTTGTCATCCATCAATGGACGCATTTATCCGATGTAGGCTCTTGCCTACGTCTCCCATGGTCGAGGCTTCTTGCAGGTTATGAACGACAGTTTTGTTTGTTGAACTCAAACGGGGGCAGTTTCTCCTGAGATGAGGATCTACACATTCCCAACACTTTAATGGCTCGCGGAAGCTATTAGCAAACCTCTTCGTTCCCAGTTTTGTTAGTTTTTCGTTGCCTTGAGTGTTCTGATGAGTGGACTGAAAATCCTTTCTCAGAAAACTCTTTGCGGTACTCCGATAAGGTGTTGGTTGGTACCCCTTCTTTCGTGGGTTTGCTCGATCCTGTTTCTTATCCTTCCAGGTCTTGGGAAACTCTACTCGCTGTTTGTATTGGTCGTAGCATATTCATGCTTTTCTGAATACTTCACTTAAGGATTTGGGGTTGTCAAACTCAATTCTATCCTTGTAGGACTGTGGTAGACAACTTAGAAATCGTTGAATTTTTACTTTATCCTCCTGGATGTATGGTATGAATATTAACAGATCCAGAAATTTGTTTATAAGGTCCTCCATCGTCATCTATTCGAATCGTAACTCGTAAAATTCCTTTTTCTTCCTTTCATAATAATTTTCATAAAGGTACTTCTTCTTGAAATACTTATTAAAGTCATACCATTCCAACTATTTCTTTTTTAGGCCCTCGGCCAACTTCAGATCTTGCCACCAAATACTGGCCTTCCATTTCAAATTGTAGATGGGCATCCTGACCTTCATGTTGTTGGAATAGTTGTAGATTTGGAAATACTTTTTGATGTCCAATAGCCATGCCTCTGCTTCTTCTCCTATCCTGGATTCCCCGTTAAATATAGTAGGTTTAATTTTTTTAAATTCTTCTTCAAGATGGTCCACTTGTTTTCTTTTTCTGTTAGTTTTTATTCCATCCTTAGCTGGCGGTGTTCCTTCAGACGAACTATCTCCTTTTTCTGTTTTTGGCCCTGAGTTCTTGGAGGCTCTTTTGCTGACTTCTTCATCGTTATTATTGTCTTTTGGGATTTTCTTGGTCACTATACTACGCAATAGGACTTCGTTTATCTCCTTCTTTTCTTGCTATGCCTTCTTCAATTTTTCATTGTCGGCTTTAAAGATCTATAGTTCGACGATCAGGTTCCTCATTATTTCCAATACTTCTATGGGTGATCTTCCGTCACTATTCTTCCTTGTATCTCCTGGAGGTCCTTGCTATGGATTTTCTTCCATCTTGTTTTTATATTGTCTCGAGCTGCCATACTTATTCACCAAAACAAAGAAAGTCTTATGTTTGTAACCATACAATTTATTAGTTTTTGGGAAGACACAAAAAAAAAATTATATACTAAGTGCTATAGTGGCCTTGTTAAGGCCCAGTGTTGTAACTTTTGCTCTGATACCATATGCAATGTACCTCAAAATTCTCATAAAAAAAATAAATTCTGTGGTAACGTATTTTCTACTCGATTTCGTTTGATCCACTCGTGATCCAAGCACTTACACTTTGTTTTATTTGCATAACCTTATAACATGCTAGCTTAACACACTTGGCTTAAGCTTAAAAACCTTGTCTTAATATCTTTCACAAAATTTGAAAAACGTGTAAGTCCAAATCTTACTTTACTATAAGGTTTAGTATAGTGCACGCCCTACCTATACTCAATGATGGGAATTCAGTCCCTTTGTGTTTACCAAAAAAAAATTGGACCATGTGCATAGAGCTATGTCTCATATTATCAAAGCTCATGCAATACCTAATTATGTCAATGTTAGTTTTTAAGTTGTGATAGGTAAGCTCTTTAATGTGGTCAATAACTATTTCGGAAAGGTTTTCCAAGTGTTTTTCTTTGATGGTTCTATTTTCGTTAAGTTACAACTCATCTTTCCCATAACCAACCGAACATGATTATGTCTACACCACTCTCCACACATCCGAATCTAACTAACTCTCTTCCACTGGCCAGAGTAACGAAACAATAATTTTCATGGTTGGTATTCGACTGGTTCCTTGGACGGTCATAGTTTTTGGTTTACTTCGTATCTCTTGCATTTAAGGTGGCGGATGTGCCTGTCAAGAGGTGTTTAAGACTCTGTTAGGGATTTTAATTAAGGGTCCTACAATCCGTAGCCTCGATGTCTCTTCCTCCTACCCTTCCAATCTGGATATGCCAGCTTTCCCTAGAGCAAGGTCTTGTATGTTACAAGCTGTAAAAAATGATAATCGTGCCTCTTAGGTTTCATTTCTCCCTTGTTCCTTCATAGGGGAGGCTCTGCAACTTCCACAGGAAGCAACTACCACCTCTGTGAGAAACCCTTGGTGCGGTTGATGGTAATGCCTGGTAAGTTTCTTTAAGGGACTATCATAATTTCAAATTCAAACAGAGTTTAATGTTTTGGTTGAAGCCAGGAAGGAAAGAGTTGTTTCTTGTTCACTTTACTGTGGGTTATATACTTTCCTTGCCCTCATAGAGTCTACGCAATTTTTTTTTGGTCTTCATAGTGACAGTAAAAGGTTTTTCTTACTCTCATAGCTAGGTCATAGGCCCTCTACTACTGGGGACTATATAAAAGGTTTACTATGTGTGTGTCATGTGGGGTTACCTTTGGTTTAATCCTTGTCTACCCTATACTCAACAACTGTAAATGGGGTGGTTCAGAGTAGTATTCCTCGATGAAGTTAGGTTATTCTTCAAGATTAATATGATGTCATTCCTTTCCTTCCTTGCCTTGTTCGTTGAGGGTTTTATCAAATGATTTCTTGTTTGAAATTTCACACTATTAATTTTTATTTTTTCAAGGAAAAGAATATTTGTCATTCAGTTTTTCTATGTACTAATGGTGGGGCTCTTACTGTCACGAGGGTACCCACTAGGAGCTTCCAAACTCTTCTACCCCTCTTTCTGGGTTGATTACGAAGCATGGAAACAGGAGGATGTGGCCTTTCGACAATGAGTTAAGTATTCGGTCAGCCACAATCATTGTTGTTCCTTCTTGAGTTTATAGAACAAGATTTTTCCATTGTAAGTTTTCTAATGTATTATTGTGTTGGCCGAATGCAGGTGTGCCCCTTCACAGCGTGGGTTCCAGCCTCTACTCAACCTGGCAAAGGTACTCGGGTTCCAAATAATAAACCCCTTCATCTTGTTGAGATCGGGTACTCTCAAATTCTGTTTGTAGTTTGTTCTTTCGGATGTTAAGAGGCCCTCTATTCAAGCATTGATTCTCTGTATCGGATCACTGAGGTTTTAAACACGTTTTTGTTTAACCAAGTTCTGATTTATATGTAACATGAAGTGAAAAATTCTTGTTTCTTTTATTAAAAGGATTGTTTACCCCAACTGAATCGTTTTCTAGAGGTCGAGCACCAATTCCAACTCTATGTATTCGTATGCATTTGTTTTCGATTGTATAGTGGATTCTGTTTACAGTTTGAAACAATCATACCCCCATAATCGTTTTGTACGTGCATTGATGTATACATATATTTGAATCTATTGAAATACATACATAGGTATACACTTATCCCTGTTTCATTCATTCGTCCCTGTTAACGTTTAAAACATATGTATATATGCATATATTGACTCGGTTCAAGTTTGATTTATATGTATGTAGACGCATAGGAATAGCTCTGTCTGTTCATTCTACTATGTTAAAGTTTGAAGACGCATATAATGATTTCTGTTCAAGTTTGATGTATACACATATAGTCACATAAAATTTTCTCTGTGTGTTCCTTCTACTTTGTTAAAGTTTGAAATGCATATAGTGATTCTGTCTCAAGTTTGATGTATGTACATAGACACATATAATAGCTTCGTTGGCTAATTGATTTTGTTCATGTTTGATATCTATCTCTCTCTCTCTCTCTCTCTCTCTCTCTCTATATATATATATATATATATATATATATATATATATATATGTAAACATATAGACGCACATAATAGCACTGTGCATTCCATCTACTCTGTTAAAGTTTGAAATGCATATAATGGTTCTATTTCAAGTTTGATGTATGTAATTAGACGCATATAATAGCTTTGTTTGGCTATTCTATTACGTTCATATTTGATACATATACATATATATATATATATATATATATATAAACATATATACGCCTATAATAGCTATGTTTGTTCATTCAGACTCTGTTCAAGTTTGAAATATGTCTATATACACATCTAATGAGTCTGTTCACTCATTGATACCTAAAACAATTGATTCTGAAAAATAATTTTGCATTTTTAAATCCTATAGACTACTCACTAAATTTTTCAAACAATCCTTTGTCTAGGATCTTGCATGTATACCAGTGTTAAGAACCTCATTAACATTAACCAATTCCGCTCCACAGGGGTGTAGAATACTAAATATTTAAGTACAAAATAGATTTACAGCAGTTACACGATCATTCAAAAAGCCACTAGAACTCTTCTGTATAATGATAACACAAACAGTAATTTCAATACATCAAAAACACCCTTCAGATAGATAGAGTTTAGGGTACATATCTGAACTACACTTACAGAGAAAAAAAAGGGAACAACCACGTTCCTCCCAACTGTAGAACCGAGTAGCCATGACTACTTGTCCGATTCACCCCCTAGCCTGACCATGAGTCCATAAGGGTGAACTTGGAAATCCCTCTACAACATTGTCCTTCGATTTAGTCACTTTTTCTCCTTGCCTCAAACCCTCCCAGTTGATCTAAAAATAGAAGGTTGACTTGTTACGCTATGCAAGCAACCTCTACTTCATTAAAAAAAACTTTACAGGACCTTGCTCCATGTGTTAAAATATGCAAGATGAATTAAGTGTCAAGTTTATGCATCTTCTTTTAAATGTTCATGTGTGAGGATATTTTCTTTTAAATGGTTAAATATGTTCTTTAAATCAATATAGAACAAATATAACTTGCATCAAATAAACCATCAAACTCACAACAATAACAAGATGATAAAGGATTTCACCCCTCTCTGGGCTACATCTCCTTGAGCCTCCTTTAATGGACTTGTCTCTTCGGGATTAATTTGTCAAAAATTATTTTACAAGATACTGCTCAACTCCAATGGAAATTTTGACTGTACCATTGTTTTCATAATACATAAAACCCCCAAAAATGACTAATAAAACTCTGAAAATGGATCATGGCTCATCTGGGCATGACCTCTTCTACATGTGGCCTTAAGCTTCCCTGAGCTTCTCTTTGGAAAAAACTCCTGTAAAATTCCTCAAATGGATCTGAAACCTATCCCAAAGTGCTCATATCATAATAATTAGTCAAAAATGATTATTCAATCACAGAAAACAAACATAGGTTCATCTGAGCAAGACCTCAAACAATGAGGGCTTCAAGCTCCCTAGAGCTTCTTGAAACTTCAATGGTTAAAAAAAATGAAAAAGAAGTCTTCAAATGGATGTGAAAATAGTGCCAATGGATTCAGAACGTCCAAAAAACCCTAGCTGGGCTTTTACGGCACCTCATTTGGCCAAAAAATGAAGAAGATAGACCTCCTGCCATTCTCTTCCTTCAAGCTTGTTGTCTCTGGTTCGCCAAAACGCACATTTGTGTGCTCTAACCAAGAAAACGCTCCAAATTTGTGCTAAAACCTAGCACATGTGCACAACCACATAAATTTGCAAACTGTAGGATAGTTAAGGCGTGCACAACCACTAACCACCAAGGTCGTGGTCATGTGGTCCTCCATACGACCTCGCGCTATCGAAAAAGGGGCTAAGTTTCAAAATGAATGAACAAGTGACAAGTGGTGGCATATGGTTGGTGGGAAAATCATTTGAAAAACCAATTTCAAAATCCAATTCCTGTGCACGCTCCATATGTGGTCACATGGAAAAACATATAAAATTGGGGGCTGGGGCTAAGCCCCAGCTCGACCCCCGCGCCAGCCATACAATAAGTAAAACATAAATATATTAAAACCCATATATATATATCAAGTGATATAGTGTGGCTTGTTGGTTGGTCGGACTTTTTTAAAACGTTTCACAGTGGGAGGAGGTCTGGGGTTCGATCCCCATGGACTCTGTAAAGTTTTGAACCAATAACCAATTCAACGGTGCCACGTGGCAGCCCATGATTGGGCCACGTGGCACCACACCATTTGTTCAATAAATGTTACATGTTGCATTGCGATTCAACCACATATACCAATAATTAAATGCCACATCACCAACTTCCATGTCACTGTACGACCTCTACCACATCATCATATGACCTCTGCCACGTTAGATTGTACGGACTGCACAATCAGCGTCCCTTTTTTTTTACCTATTTGACGATTCGAACAGATCGCAATATCTCTCGCTCCCGATGTCTGTTTGAACCCAAATGAGTTGCGTTGGGTTCGTGACGACGATGGCTACATTCTCGTTCGTTTTGAGGAAATTCCAAGAACTTTTATTTTTGAGCTAAAATTTGAGCCCTGGTCCAGATTTTGATCACCAGTGTTCATAATAGCAGGTGAAAAAGAAAAATAAAAAAATAGACTCTTTCCCTAGCATACTCAACAGCGTCCTGCCTCCTCACATATGCCTATTTGTAACTTGCCTAGGTCTTTTCCCTTCCTTGGGAATTTTTGCAGCTTCCTAAATCCCTGATTTTCAGGGGCTGCCAATGGCCAAATCACTAATTTTCCACTTATAAAACTCAGCCCAGGGTAGTTCCAACATGTTACCCACTCATGGAGTCATGGTTAGCTACTTGTAGCATGGTTGTTCCATTTGTCTTCCTGCAATAAATATAAAATATTATGTTTTTTTAACAAGAGTCATTGTCCAATATCTAGTTGGGACAAATCAAATCTCTTCCCAACAGTCAAAATCATTTATTACAATCA
The DNA here is from genome assembly GCA_009831015.1 of Picea engelmannii. Taxonomy (NCBI): domain Eukaryota; kingdom Viridiplantae; phylum Streptophyta; class Pinopsida; order Pinales; family Pinaceae; genus Picea; species Picea engelmannii. Next base: position 35,296 of record ML831529.1, on the reverse strand, counting down.
TAAAATTCGAAATTCATAATTGCCATAAATGGCAAAAATTTTCCAATTTCGAATTTACTAAAAACAGAAATAAATTTCCAACAATTTAAATTCTAAAAATAATTTTTATTTTCTTTATTTTTGGGGGATGTCACACAAACATAGGGCTGATCATCCATTCTAGGTTGGATACCAGGTATGGATTCACATTAGCGATGAAATATTGAATGATGAAGTCAAGAAGCTGAAGCCCATCTGATATGGACCCTTTACTATTTTGGAGAAAATCCGTACCGATGTTTTTTGTTTAGATATTCCACCATATATGAATATTTAATTAGTTGCAAATGTGGAAAAATTGAAACTTTTTTAGCCTCCCATGATTATGGATCAAGGTGAGGAAGTTTCAATACCTTCATTTGATGAGTTTTCTCATGAGTACTTGGATTTGTTGAAGGAGAATATGATCCTGGACAGAAGAACGAGGAATTCACGTAGGGGTGATGTTGATTATATTTGAGTGGGATTAAAGGGCACACATCCAAGAAAGGAAAACTGGATTGAGAAAGACAAGTTGAGGGAAATTTTCCCTCACTTATCTATTGATTGATGCAATCTTTTGGTGGTCCGAAAAGATCTCATTGGGAAGACATGATCCAAAAAGAATCTACATATGACTAAGGATAACTCAGAATCCAAATAAGAATCTTAGGAAGTTCAAAATGGCCTCAACATATAGAGAAAGAGAAACAATTCAAATTCCTCAAAACTGAGTGAAATTGGTGAAGAGCGCGTTGCAATATTTCTAACGGCATAAACAAATCGTCAAATGATGTTATAGATCAAAAGATATTCATGGAAAAAAATTTGTTCAACCTAGCCCAGTCAACAAGGATGAGTTAATGTTCATACTATTGATGTCAACATCAGTACAGATGACATCATCGTTTGTACACGGTACGTGGAACACGTAGAGGGTGACATGTGTCATGTTGATGTTAGCATGACATCAACATGATGACATGGTAGCACTAGAGGCTACCACATGTCACTTGATTTTGGAATTTTCCGGTCATTCCTTAGTATTGTTATTAGCCTTATATACCTAGGAATTTAGTTAGCATATTTGTTTTCTATAAATGAAGATTATACTTGTCCATAATACATCACACTCCTTATATACCCAGAAATTCAACAATTACCATACTTGTTATCTGTAAATGAATGTGATACTTAACCATAATAAATAAGTGTAAATGAATGTTATACTTGACCATAATAAATCACTGCTTGAATGTGGATATATATATGCTTGAATGTGGATATATATGCTTG
>ML831529.1:14214-31378 GCA_009831015.1 Picea engelmannii | reverse complement strand
AAAATATGGTTATGGCCAACCATGTTGAACCATTGTCAACCACGGTCAACCATATTCAACCATGGTCATGGTCAATCAAGGTCAACCATATTTATGTTTGTCACATTGCGACAATATGGTTATGTTCGTCACATCGTATTCTCAACGTATAAGGATAGGTTCGTATGTTGTTTTTTCACATTATGATGATAGGATATTTGTGTCATAGATGGTGAGGATATGTTCATCACATTAGGACGACGAGGTTATGTTCATCACATTGCAACAACATGGTTATTTTCATCACATTGTGATGACAAGGTTATGTTCATGACATTGCGACAATATGGTTATGGCTAGTAATGTTCGTCACAATGTTACAATATGGCTATATTCATCAAATTGCGACAATATGGTTATGACAAGACATGTTCGTCACATTGCGAAAAATATTGTTATGGCCAGTCATGTTCTTCACACTGCGACAATATCGTTGTGTTCATCACATTTTGACAATATGGTTATGGCCAACCATGTTCAACCATTGTCAACCATGGTCAACCATATTCAACCATGGTCATGGTCAATCACAACCATATTTATGTTCATCACATTGCGACAATATGGTTATGTTCGTCACATCGTATGTTCAACGTATAAGGATAGGTTTATATGTTGTTTTTTCACGTTATGATGATAGGATACTTGCGTCATAGACGGTGAGGATATGTTCATCACTTTAGGATGACGAGGTTCTATTCATCACATTGCAACAATATAGTTATTTTCATCACATTGTGATGATGAGGTTATGTTCACCACATTAAGACAATATGGTTATGGCTAGTCATGTTCGTCACATTACGACAATATGGCTATGTTCATCAAATTGTGAAAATATGGTTATGACAAGACATGTTCGTCACATTGCAAAAAATATTGTTATGGCCACTCATGTTCTTCACATAGCGACAATATCATTGTGTTCATCACATTGTCACAATATGGTTATGGCCAACCATATTCAACCATTGTTGACCATCGTCAGCCATAGTCAACCATCGTCATGATTGATCAAGGTTAACCATATTTATGTTCGTCACATTGCGACAATATGGTTATGTTCGTCACATCAAATGTTCAATGTATAAGGCTAGGTTCGTCACATTACGACAATATGGCTATGTTCATCACATTGCAAGGGAGGGTATAAGTTTGCGAGATTACGATGAAAAGATATTTGCATCACAATATGATCAGAGGATATTTGCATCACACTTCAATGATGGGGCTACGATCATCACATTACGATGAAAATATATTGTTTATCACATATTGATGATGATAGGGATATTGCGACAAGGGATTTATGTTCATCTCATTACAATGACAAGTCATTTAAGTAAAAAGTGGAAATGTCATGAACATAATTGTCGTATGTTCATCATATGTTGAATGGATATGTGATGAAAATAAATGTCATATGTTCATCACATAGCGATGACCAGATATTTATTTTGATAATGGGGTGATATTAATCACATTGCAACAATATGGTTATGGCGAGTCATGTTCATCAGATTCCGACAATATGGTTATATTTGTAACATTGCGACAATATGGTTATGGAAAGTCATGTTCATCACATTGCGAAAATATGGTTATGTCTCTTAAATTACAAAACTCAACGCAATGTCCGTCAAATTGAAAGACTCAACACTATGTTTGCCACATTGTAATAATAAATCATTTAATGAGTTATATTTATTATAAGAGCATTGATACTAAATCATATGGATCTTCGTAGATGATGAGTTATATTGTTCTAAGGACATTGATAACAAATCTACTTGATTTATACATTATAAATGATAATTTATATTTTTCTTAAAAACATTTAAAGGAAATCAACTTGTTTTGATGACGATTTATACTAATTCTAAAGACATTGATAGAAAATCAACTTGAAATTTGATGATGATTTATTATTGTTACAAGTCTCCTACCCATAGAAAACTTTCATTCAAATCCATATTCTAAAACCATTAAAATAAAAAGGAGTGTTATGGTCATTTATAACTATATAAACTATATTTTTAATTATATATTATATAGTTAAAAAAATCTAAAATTTTTGCATATATAAATAATTAAAATAATATTTATTACTATTATTACATTTAATTGAAAAACAAATAAAAAATTAAAATATAATTTATTACTATTATTTCATTAAAAAATACATATTTAATCGAAAAATATAAAAACTATAAATATAATTTATGTTTTCATATTATTTAATTAATAGATATTTGAAAAAATCTAAACATAAAAAAATTGTAGTTTTTTTCAAAATTAAATATATTTACAATTTTTTAAAGAGTAAATAACAATGCAACTAAATTAAAATACATTAATACAGTATTAAAGTAATATATCAATAAATTAGTAATACATTATTAAAATACTAATATATTAATATTACAATAGTATAAACTAAAATATTAATTTATATTAATGTACAATGTAATATATTAATTGATTTTTAAAATTAAAAAGAAATAAAACACTATTTTGATTATTTCAATCAAATTTTGTAATGATAAAATTTCATTTAATTAAATTAAATTAGAATTAAAAAAAAAAATATTTAATTTAGAAAATAATTATAATGTAAAATGATTAATTTAATTTATAAAATAATAATTCCCTTTAAAAATATGAAATTATAAAATAAATTATATTTAATTAATTTATTAAATATTTAATAAAAATTATATTTAATATACATAAAATTAAATATATTTACAATTTTTAAAGATTAAGTTTTTTAGAACTTATTAAATTTAATTATATTAAAATGATATTTAATTATATTAAAAATAAGATTTAAAATTATATTAAAATTCTATAAGATTTAAAATTATATTAAAATATAATTTAAAGTTATATTAAAAATTCAATTTAAAATAAGATTTAATTATATTAAATATATTTACAATTTAAAAATAAATAAAATTCTTTATAACTTTATAACCGAACCCTAATAACCTATACCACTTGCTTATTTATTTCTGTTAGTTGTTCTTCCCCACCGTAATCATGGAGCTTGTAAATGATGGCCATGATCATGCTGAGCTTGTAAATTCATGTTATCAGCAGATCAGATACTGGCAGTTTACAATCAATTGAAACGCGCATCCAATTCCACGGTTAATTGAAACGCCCACACAAATGAAACGGCAAAATAGAATGAATAACCAATGTTTATCTGCTCTTTCATTATTGGATTTATGATACAATAAAACTTTCATTATTGGATTTATGATACAATAAAATCAGGAAGAGTTGTACCCATACTAAGTAGTATTCTAACGATGTGTTTTTGCATCTTAATCTTGTCAATACAGTAAAAGAAAAGCAACACCACACGTTAACAGAGTAGGAACCAATGATTATCTAAACAATTTGCTTGTAAGTGGCCAGCTGCGATGAGTTTTGTCCTCGTCTTTCTCTACCATTTCTTCTTCTCCTTGGTGAATCGAAAAGGAGATTCTGTATGCCTTCATGACAGGAACAATTAAAGTCCTTCAACTGGAATGGAAATTGAGTTACTTTCTCAAAGCATCCAAATCAGACCTGCAAAGATTGCATTTAAAAGATACAGTAGTTTATATGATCAATGCAGACAATATGAGACAATACAGACAATTACATAGGTATTGACATTATGTACTCCATTCCATATTCGCTGTTGTTAGTTGTTGTGCACGTTTCTCTCTCACATGCCGAAGAATTGAGCGGGAAATAACTGGACCACCTATTTATTATTATGCTGGATTTGTATCTCGGACTCCATTGAATCGAATTAAGAAAGAATTTCAATTTGGAATGCTGAGAACATTAGCTCATAATTCTTTGAAAAGAAAGTCAGATGTTTGTAGTAGGCAATCGTAACTGTAAAATAATTGAGAATCAGAAATACCGATGATTCAATACGATTAGTATTGATAATCAGTATAAATTAACTCCAATATGAAAATCAAGCTTCACAAAGACCACATACTTCATTTATTCCGGTGAGATGAAGAACTGTAGGTAAGAATATCTGAAAATTTAAATCTATTATTATTATTATTATTATAAGTTAACAAAAAAGTTATTCATTGATAATCCAAATCAGTGACAAATGTTGGCAGCACAGAAGATGGGTTCTCTATTGACAATGGGCACAATTAATCACCTTTTAATCTAAAATTCTAATCTTATGGCTAGCAATTGAAGATGCTGGCATATTCTTAGTTGTACTCTCTAATCAATGGATGTAATTTAATGCTCATAACTTCCTTACATTTCTGAATACTTCCGTTACCTTGTTTACATTTTCACTTTTATTTAATATGATTAAAAAATTACTTCTCTACCCATTGATTGACAGGTTAACCAATTAAGAAAAATTAATATATATAAAACTTTGCATTGTCACGTTCCTTGAGATTAAGCGTTTGTAGCTGAAGGTAGCCTACGACAGTGGTAGCTGAACGCAGTGAAAACTAGACATCGTTTCAACTAGCACAACAACGTTTCAGTGGTCGATACCTTTCTGCGTTCTCCAACCACGAGTCGACTGTGCTAGTAATAACAACTTTCGATAATAACAACATTCTTGCGCAATCGAATCTCTATCTTGATATGGTTTGGTTGGCCCTCAAATAATACCAATATTTAATTGAACGGATGGGAGACTTCGATTATGTAGATTGGTAGAACCATGCCTATGCTTCTAGAAAATAGACAAATAGCGTGTCTATGCTTCTAGATATAATTATTGGTGATTTACTTTATCCATGACTTGATTTCACATAGGAAATGACGAGATGGCCCAAAAGGTTTTATTTAAGATGAAAGGTTGCTTCTCCCAAGTCGGTGTAGGAGTCCGGATCAAATAAACAGTGAGAGGCATGATCAAGGAATCACCTTTTCAGAATTCCACACAATAAGTAGCCATTTGTCCGCTGCTCTATATACTGATAACAATTATGTACGATGATTGGACGGTTTGCCTAGTGGGTAGCCTATGATGGGATGCTTTGCTTCGTAGATGGCATGGGCAGGCAAACAGAAAAATATTTTCTTACGATCGATTAAACAAAATGAATAGTTGAAATGTTTCTTAGTATCTTCTTAATAAACGAAGAGGAGGGAATCCTTAGAAGCCTGCACAAAGGAGTACAAACAAGATGATGTAAAAGGGTGCACAAAAGTGTTAAAAAACGAATTGGAGAATTGTTTACAAGTTTACACAAAGTGTTATAAGAGTTCAAATACTATCACGTAAAAGAGATCCGAACAACTGTTTTAAGAGTTTAAATACGACACTATTAAAGTGAAGTGGTAATAAGAGTGGAGTAGTGAAGTGGTGATAAGAGTGGAGTAGCTGAGTTGTGTATAGTTTAATAAATTTAAAAGTATGATTAAAATTGGAAAAAAAAATAGAACAAATAAATGGTATATTTTATTTTTATTTTAAAATATAAATATATAAGATGTATTGTGTATGTATGATAATATGTGATTGGATTGACAAACTAAAAATTAATAGTGTGAAATGGGAGTTTATAGAGAAGTATACAAATTAGATTAATATAATAAAAGTAAATTTATTTAGGGATCATACGAATATTTTTATAAAGTTGTAGAGACATTTTCAGATGTGGATGCGGGACTTCATAGTGTGATTTCCAACTTCCAATGGAAAAAGGTTTTGCTAGGGAAAGTACAAAGATAAGGCCTTTAAATAATTCAAAGATTAGATTGTTGTAGAATAAATATTGGAGTCATCTATTTTTTAAAAACCATCTAAAATGGATATAGATGCAACTGTGTTATTAGAGAAGTCTTATGGAAAGAAGTAGGACTATTTATTATCATTCTAAGTTTTTTCATACACTAATCCTTAGCTAGTCCACACATGAAAACTAGATACATGTTTTGGTGAAATATGTTAACAACTTAAAAAACTATTTATTTAGAAAAGATACTTCCCTAACATTGAAAATTGGTAAATAAATAAGAAAAAAAAAAAACACTTTAAGTAAATGAAAAATTTGCATTTTTTTAAGTAATTAAATTAGATATACAAAGGGAAACATTAACCAGAGACAAAACCACTACATTGAGAATTGGTATTTAAAATGCTTATACGTCTAAGATTTGATAAGATAAGAGTGGAGTAGTTAAAATAGGAATGATTTATTAAATTAAAAATATGAATAAAATTAAAATTAAAATTAAAATAAAATAATTTTTTTCTTAATTTTGTATTTATTTTTGTTCTAATAAGTATATTTAATAAAGTAGAAAGAATGAAAAAGATACATGAAAAATAAAGAAAAATAATATATATATATATATATATATATATATATATATATTTTAAAATATAAATTTAAACTATATATTATGTATCTAGGATAATATGTGGTGAGATGAAAAGAACTAAAAAATAATAATATGAAGTGGGAGTTTATAAGAAAGTGACCTTATTACTATAAGAGAAATAAATTTATTTGGGAATTATACCAATGCTTTCATAAACTTATAGAAACATTTTGAGATGTGGATGCGCTAATACATACTATGAAATCAAATGGAAAGAAGTTCTAGTAGGGAAACTACAAACATAAGGACTATAAATAACTCAAACATGATATTGTTCAAGAAAAAATTTTGGAGTTATCTAAGTTTTATAAACCATCTAAAGTGGATATATATATGCAAGTGGTTATGATATTCTAGGGTTTTTCATGGAGTAATCCTTAGCAACCCCACACATGAAAATGAAATATGTGTCTCGATGAAATATGTTAAGAACTCCAAAAACTATCTATTCTAAAAAGAAATTTCATCAAAATTGAGAATTGATATTTGAAATACATATAGGTCCAATATTAAATAAGAAAAACACTATAAATAAATAAATAAATTCATCTTTTTTGTATGCCCTTAAGATATACAAAGGGAAACAATAACAAGATAGTAGACATGCACAAGACCAATACACAAAAAAAACTTTCCTTTTAAGATACATGCTTATAGATATCAATACATTCAACATGAATTCTAAAAAAGTAAATACAAAGAATATGAAAATTTTAGGGGCAAATTTCTATCATTATAAGGTGAATTTATGAAGAAAAAAGTGAGAAAATAAATGAATATGATATAAAATATATGTTTGTTAACAAATATGATAAATTTTGTTTTCCTAAAAAGGAACACCTCTTATGTTTCAAATCATTTTGGGGTTGGATAAATACTGTCCAACTTGCAAAGGTTATAGCAAGAGTGACCAAAAATTAGCAAGAGTGACCAAAAATTAAATAAGAGATACTAGAATAATCAGTGAAAACATATTTTTTCATACTCCTAAATATAATAATAATAATAATTGATTGTCTAGTCCATTCTAGACCAAGGCACGAGAGTATCCCTATTGACTATGTGTATGGTTTTCAAAGAATGAAGCAAAGACATGGCTATTTGTTTATAGTAGTACACATATTTCCATTCCATTGAGATTACATACTTTACAGTAGTATAAAAAAATTATCAATTGCATTAGGATTGCATTCTAAGTTAAGATGGGATTAAAAAATCAAGAAATATACATCATTACACCGTTAAATGAATGGGAAAATAACAATATTGAAAGTGACTTGAGTGCAACTTTTGAATAGTTATAATAAAACGCATATACGGACGAGTGATGAGAATTTGTTCTATATTAAATGATATAAGCATCACGACTTGTGCACTTCCAATAGTAAATTTTCATTTTATAATTAAATAAATAAGAATTAAAAATAAATAAAATAAAAAAATGATATTTTTTATATTTTATTTGAATAATTAAATAAATAAGAATTAAAAATAAATAAAATAAAAATTAACATCTTTTACCTTCATCTTTATTTGTTTTGCAGGGGAAACATGGAGGACATAAGGAAGTAACATGGGAGATAGAAGTAAGATACATAAGGATAAGTATTAAAGAATGAAAACAATTATAGAAGTATTGAAGAATGAAAAAATTATAGAGAAGATTAGGAATATTGATTTGTAAGTATAAAAATAACTAGTTTTTTTTTTACATAGTTCTAAATAATAATATCTAAACTAGAAAAATGGGTCAACAATAACTCTAGGAGGTTGGGAAAGGGAAATTAATAAGAAAAGATATGTGTTCCTCTAAGGAAAAAGCTATGAATGCTATCTTGATCTTTTTAAGTAAATATTTTTGGGGACTAATAGAATATGTGTTTTCTTCACGGTCCTTTCTAAGGTGGAAAATTCCATATATGGACTTGTTGGAATTTGATGGTTCATTTTATTTTGTGATTTATGGTTCTCATTCTTTAGATCCTTTTCTAGTACCTAAATGGTTGATTTATTTACTCATGAAGATATCTCCAATGATCTAAATAAATATAAGTTAAATGTTTATATGAAGGTATTACACTTTCAATAAGTTTACTAATAATTTGATTGCCACATTAGGAAATGGAAGCCATGTAATTTCACATTATCACACTTGTATGGGTGTATGTCTTCATGTATAGATTTTTAGAAATAGTTCATAGATTCTAAACCCTAGTCCTGATTAAAAGTTAATGTTTAATGCAACAACCATAATCATAAAGAAAACATCTATAAATGGACATTAAAACTTTAATTATTTTTTTAGAGAGATAATATGTTAATAATTTTATTCCATAAGTAAAAAACTATAATTGGTTTAGAGGGAAAATGAAATCTTTCAACTCATGTGAAGAGAATGCATTTCATTCCTCTAAAGTAAATACTTTCACATCATGTTAAGAAAATGCATTTCATGCATTATTTTTTTTTTTAAAACAAAAAAATTTGTATTAGCTTAAAACGCCAAAAAAAAGATACATGTCAAAACATGCTTCAAAACCTACCACCTTCTCCACCACATGCATGGAAACCAAAACCAGTGGCATACAGAGTTCATAGGCAAGCCAATATACCAGAGTCTTTCTACAACACAAATTGATTGTAAATTCATCCTAACTAAACCTGATAACATGATAGTAAAGAAACTAAACTTGTGGAGAACTTGTAATTCCATCATGGTGGAAGGTAAAGGAAAATGGCTAGCAACAAGTTGGGTAGTGACTCTTCGCAGACTCGCTTGATAGGGAATAAAAAAACATATCTAGATGTTTGTTGAGGGTGCATTGGCTTTGGAGCTAGTTCGACATTTCTTGTCTCATCTTGAAGATAATATTTAAATGGTCCCCGATGAGACTACGAGCACTGGGAAAATCATGTCTTGCCAATGTTGGATGGTCTGGCTCATCCGCATGCAACTTCAAATGGGTCTACTCCTTATCCTAACCATCATCCGAATCAATCTCGGTGGCTTAATTGAGTGATCATATGACATTTGGACTTATTCCTTGAATGGAGTCATCTTGCTTCTGTGGAGGGATTTTCTCCTCCACCATACAACCACCCATAGAAATATCAGGATAATACAAAGGGAGTGAAGTGTTGGTTAGTGCAGTTGGATCCTTGATGTCCTCCCACCAATTTGGATGAATTTCCTCCTACACTAGACAAACACCATAATTTATATCAGGGTCAAGAAATTGAAGCACTAGTCAGGCATGATCATGCCAATTTTGGTTAGAGTAGGGATGGATGACAAAGATTCTACTAGGATTATGAGGTAAAGAGGGCAGGCCTATGCATCGATGTTGGATTACTATACTGTATTATATCGGCCCTCATTTTGACTTACCTCTCTCATGAGGCATGGAATCAACAGAACTGAGGGATGAATTCAGGAACAAGATGGCTACGGGGGGAGGAAAATTAATAGAGGTTAGACTCCCTCATAAGTAGAAGGCATGTGGAGAGTGAAGATCCAAATGAAAACGCACGAGAAAATAACCACATCAACTGCATACCTTTAAGATGAAAAGAGAAATGATAGGGAGGGATGCCATGAAGGCTGAGGTGATGTCTTCCTGCTACATTGTACCAACTGCAAAGGGCCAAGACTAGTGTAAAATGTGTGTCATTAATCTCCCCTGATTGTCACAATGCACTAACGCCTTTCCAGTTTGAATTCTAGGAATTGTGGAATGATGGAGGGGGAGGATAGCGGTAAGGGGATTTAACTACACTCATCTCCTGAGTATCATGTATCAAGGGGTTGACAAGTTCCACACCATCCGTGGGGAGGAAATCATGAAGAGGTAGCTCTTTGAAAAGGCTTAGAAACTGCGAGTCGAGATGATGTTAAGTGTTGAGAATGAGGATCTTTGTTTTTGTACCAATGCCTTCATCAACCAATTTATCATAAACTTTTATGGATTCACATATTATGTGATAAGTTATGAGAGTGAGGGACAGATGTAGAAGGGCTTGTAATTGATATAAAGGTTCTAGAAGATGCCAACTTGGACCAATTTTCTCTAGACCAATCCCATTTTTTATTTTGGCTACTAATGAGATGATTATTTTTTAATCTCCTTCAAATACGAGGTGAGTTAAGTTAACATCCAAGGCTAGTTGAATACCCCTTCTGAGACCTCAAAGTTCCACTGAGTTGTTCATATCATGCCCTAGATATCCTGCCATAAGGTTTCAGCTTTTTCCTGTGCTGTCTCGAATAACCACTCCAAATCCTACTAGGTCAGGATTGCCTTTTGAGGCACTATCAAAATTCAGCTTCCAAAAGCCATGGGGTGGACAAATCTAGGTGGAATGGCTTCAAGAAGTGGGATTAGGGGGAGCTGTGATATTAATAGGTTCTTTGAGAGTTATCAACTACCAGGAAGAAAAGATGAGGGATTCATGAGGTTCAGTGGGAAGGTTTTCTTGAGTCCAGGGTTGAGCATGGATGGTTTCATGTATTTTCTTAAAAATACTTGACCAGAGAAGTGATGGGGTGGAGGCTTCGAAATAGAATATGCATCGGTTTCTTTCTTTCTAGAGATGTCGCACTATAAATCCTGGAAGGAGTTTCCAAATCCCATTCAAGAGGGGGATTTTCAAAACCTCAGAGCCTCAGTCCATGATAGTGATTATGATGATTGTCATGTCTCTTTTAGTTTGGCTCATGATTAGAGTATCTCGATCCTAGATCATATTGTTGCTAGTGAATTGATTAAATATATGCTCCATTGTTTCTTCTTGTTGTTGGATGATCTGAACGGATCTCCACACATGTAACGAACATTACTTTGTTCACCAAGTTGATTTGTAGTTAGCGAGAAAGTGGTGAAAGTGGTTAATATATGCGTTTATGATTTTTATTTTCTCATGCATTTTATTAATGCTTTGTGAGAAAAAGGTCTCATGCATTTCTTTTTATACTTTTATGAGATGCTCATGCATTTAATTATGCTTTATGAGCTTTTGGAAAAACTCATACATTATTATTTCACTTTTGATGCAAAATGATTAATACTTGTGAGTAAAATTAGACTCATGTATTTATCATTAAATTATAATTTTGGAAATTGTTTTTTATGTGAGAAACCACCTGACATCAATTTGCCATTATTCTCAATTATAGGTTGAGAGAATAAAGGACCTGATTGAAGAGTCTTTGGGTGGTTTTGAGACCTTTCCCATTATGTGCTTGAATATAGTTTGAGATCCTACATTCATGAATCTTGTCTTTCCTCTTTTGTAATTACATCCTATTATTGTGGATCTAGGAATTAATGCTCTTTTTTAAGAGAGAGTGAGGAAAAAATATATAATGCCTTATGTGAGCCCTATGTAAAGGGGGGAGAGTAGGGAGGAGAGTAATGGGTAAGTAATGAGTGGAGTTAGAGAGCCATAGTGCTACTACTCCTAAGCATTGAGAGACTTATTCACGTAACAAATTATCCTTCTTGATCTCTGCAGAGATATGAGCGTAAGTATTCTTCTTGAATCCTCATCGAAGGAGAAGGAATATCTTATGTAATAAATTATGAGAAGGTCCCAACATCTTTCAAAGAAAGAATGAAAGTGATCTGTATTCCAATTGAAGCCGGTCTGGAGATGTAGCCTAGGAGGGGTGAACTCTATTACCAACATTAGTTGTCTCTATCTTATCTTTTCATGTGCTTTATTCATTTTGAGTTCATGTATGTTATGTATTATTGTTTAAAAGAATGGTTAATCATGGATTCATATGCCTTTTAATCCTTATGCAAATAATTTGTTAGAAAAAAATTATTCTCGATTGAAAACTTTTGTAGAGTAAGTACTCACCCATTTTCATATCATGTGGTATTAGATCTAGGTTGACTTCTTTGCAGGATGGGAAAAGGAGTGAATAAAGAAGAAAAATTCAAGAGTTAGAAGAGATAAATCAAAACATTCAGGATGAAAATGCAGAGTTGAGAAGATTTTTGCAATTTGCATAAGAAGAGAAGCAAGAGATTCAAGAGAGATCTCAGCTTCATGGAGATGTACTCAATATAATTATTGAACAATTGCATCTCAAATTGCAAGCCAAAGATGATGCATTCGCTAAGTTGCAGCATGGTGAACGAATGGAGGACAAAGAGGCTTCTATCTTGGATGCACAAACTCAGATAGAGGTATATGATGTTTCTTCATATTCAATTTTGTCTCAGTATGAAACTAACATGGGCATGAAGCTCCTCACGAAGATGGGATACAGAGGAGGTGGATTTGGCATTCATGGCCAAAGAATCACTCAGCCATTAGAGGTGGTACAAAGACCACAATTTGTAGTTTTAGGTTATGGAAAGGAAGAGAATGGAGAATGCTAAAAGGTTTCTGAAGCAAAAACCATCGCTTCACCATCATATTCCAAGAAAGGAATTAAGCCAGATTGTCCTCATCAGATCAAGGACAATTTAGGAAGGTATTAAAGTCATTCAAATTCTTTAATTGTAAATAAGAAGAATGATTTATGTTTTAGATATTCTAACCATGATGTAACTAAGAATCATATGAAGAAATTTTGGGTTAAGAAGACAGATGATTCCAAAAGAAGTGAGACAAAATAAAAACCACACCTTCCAATTCCTCGTGTCACAGATGCATCATTGAATGGAAAGTGAAGGAATTTTTGAGGTTATTGAAATATCAATGTCCATTGGGAGAAGATGTGATAGAAGTTACATATAAAAATTCTCCATAAACCAAGCAACAAATAGATTGCTAAAACACCCACCAAGGAGGATACAAAGATAATGGAGCATGTGATCAATGTTATTGCTCCAGTCTCTGAAGAAATGTGGTCACAGAAGGAAGGCACCTTCGATTGGTTGGGTAAGTAGTGGTTATCATTTCTGCAAAATTGAAATATTTTGTTATTTATCATATTTTGTAGTAGAGAAAATGCAGTTGCAACTCGGATGTTTCAATGGCTTTTCTCAATCAGTCTCTATGCATGGGACTCAATGATTTTATATATCGTTGCACCAGATTTTAAGTCTCCATGTTTAGTTGGGGTCCCTTAGACCTTTGCATTCAGTTCTGTGACATCACTTTATTGGGTAGTTGTGGACCGATGAAAAACAAATATGTGAATACGTGTCTATGTATGTCTTGCTTGTTTATTTGCAGACATATTCAATATACCAACAAATTTTTGGCCAAAAAATCCATGGAAAGGAGTCGTCCTCTACGTGTTATTCTTCCCCATAAATCCATTGAAAAGTATCATAGACATAACATTCTAGATGCATATTAATTACACTGGAATCCATGGAGAAGTTCTGTGCGAGGGGTTGGAAATCTGCTACAAAGATTATGACAATTGCATCGTCGGTTCTATTAGTTATCTCAATGACCAGTGAAATGAAGAAGCGAGAGCCATCAGACCTTTTCAATTCCCTTTGTGGATTCCTATCGATGACTCGAAGAATATGGTTTTTGGTGGAGTATGGGCAAAGAACTAATATTTATCATTGTCATGATGTTTTCGTTGTTCTTTTGTGAGATCAACATGATCATATTTTTGTTCGATTAATTTCATTTTCAAATTAGTTGAACAAAACCTCTCTATCATTAAAGTACAACAGATATGGAGAAATCTCTCCACGAATTAGAATAACTGATTTCAGGGAACAATTCAAGTCCCAAGTAATATCTGCAAAGATCGTGGAGATTTGCACAATCGATTAAAAGTGGATTTGCAGGGATATCGAAGCCCATGATTGACTTCATCTCTGGTCATATGATTTAATAATAATAAATAAGTCCACATACGATTTTTTTGATTAAAGAAAGGGCCAAAAAAAATCTAAAACTATGATTTGTGGCCATGTTTGATCCTCTGCAAGTTTTGTCCAATTCATCTTGAGTTTAAATCCATTTTATAGAAACACGACAATAGATATGATGGTTCCATGGAGCTCTAAGGTTAGAGAACAAAAAAATAACTCACACAGTATTGCAGTTTGAGCATTGTTGATAGTATTTGTGGCTTTGGATACCAACATGCACGATCTCTATTATTATGGGCGCTCTTAACAATGGCGACGAGATATTGTTCGTGTCATATCTGGAGCAAGTGGTGGATGATATCCATGTTCAGATTAATTCAATGTCTCCCTTTTGTGTTGGTACTTATTTTGACCAGATCACACCATCGTGGCCTCTCTTTGAACCAAAAATTCAACTGGGGCTCGATTGCAGTCATAAGGCGTTTCCATTGATAGAAAATTAAAACCCCAGTTTTGGAAGTTGCAAGGGAAACAAACCTGTGAAAATAATGGATTTATGGAGGTTATTCTCTCCTTAGATATTTGGGCATATTACTTTACATCACTACTACATATGACCAAATTTTCCATGGTTTTTCATTGCTATTTCCACACATATTCGTCGCAATTTACACGAACGAAAACAAATTTTTTTGTGGTACTTTTTTCATCGATATATCAATGTATTCATTTTTCATGGAAATAATGATGAAATCACACCTCCATGTGTCACCATCTTAAAAAGAGGCATACTTTTTTTCAACGGAAATATTGTCGCAATATGGATGAAAAAGCGTGGAAATATCAACGACAAAGTGTGTCAGAGTAAAAACCCCACCATTTTCAAGTGACGCAAATGCCATATTTGTGACGATTAAAGCATGGAAAGTAGCGACGAAATATTGTTGCAATAGTGACACATAAACGTGGCAAAGAAAAACACCTATCAATAGCTTGCGACAGAGATGCCATACTTGCGACGATTAAAGTGTGGAAAGTAGCGACGAAATATCGTCATAATAGAGACAAACAAGTGTGGCAAAGAAAAAACACCTATCAATATCTTGTGACATAGATGCCATACTTGAGACGATTTTATCATCGCTATTTCCATGCCTTATGTAGGTTTTAAAAAAAAATTGATATTTTTCCCCTGCTTTCTAAGAAATATCATGTTACATCCTTTTGTGTGGATAAGGAAATCTTGGTTATGATTTTGAAACACGGTCCTATATGAGGGAATCTGCTATCTCATTTTCCATCATTAAATAGGCAATCTCAAGAATATTAGCAAGTTTTGTGTATTTAACTATCATTGGAGAATCAATGAGAGCATCATTAAGTTTTTGCATTTTTGTATTCAGAAATTGACTTTGAACAACAAAAAATACTAATTTTGTGAAGATTTATGTCGTCAGAATCCGACTAAAAAAACCATTTCGTAGAACAGTTAGACAACGCCCAATTTTCCATGTCGATTTTGAAGTGGGTGTGGGAGTATCTCAACTCCAAATTATCACATCTACCAATGTTCTCGCCATCCATTCAAATTTTCCATGTTGATTTTGAAGTGGGTGTGGAAGCATATCAACTCGAAATTCTCACACCTACCAACGTTCTCACCATCCATTCGAAGAACCGTGGAAAATTTGGTCATGCAGCTTGAATATAGATAGTTCGAGAAAGCTTGATGAAGTAGCACAATACTTCTATCTAGTGAAACACAATGACATGTGAATGGTTGATTTGTTAAGTTGAAGCACAATTTGAAGTCTCTCAAGTCATGTTCCGTGCAAAAATGGATGCATACAATGTGTCACTATAAGGTCATCAATGCTTGTCTTTCCTAAAACACATGTTACAACGTACTATAAATAATGCAAAGTGAAGGAACCTTGAAGTGAGATAGACTTAGGGAAGCATGACATCGAGAAGCCTATAAACCTAGGAAAGTGTGAGAAGGCATATAGAACTTACGACTTAATTCAAAGGAATATGGCACTTACAATTTAATTATTTGATGTTGTAGAGCCATAATATATTTTTGTGCATGATTACTATCATTATTTTTGACAATTTTCATTACCTGTTGAAACTCAACAAAAAAAATGAAAATCTACAAATTAAGTCAATTAGATATTCAATTATTTTCAAACGTTATCACCAGTAGCAAGAGGTTAATAACATGTGCTCCTTGGTAAAGGGACTTTTGGAGACATTGTGGGACAAGATTGGATGACATAGACCTAATTTTCAAGACAATGAAGATGCACATACACAACTACAACAAAGAACTAATTTGGCTTATCATTTTTGAGAGAGCCAAGTTTTAGGTCCATTTTATGATTTTGTGCATTTAATCATAAATCCATTACAAAAACGTCAAATTAAATCATAGTCAAAGAGTTATTTGTTCCTTCATTAAATAAAATGATACAAACTAGAAACAATTCCATTATAGGAAACATTAGAACCCAAAGGGTTACTACATGTTCTTACAGTAATTGGAAGGTCTCTACATGATCAACCCCATGAAACATGGATGAATGTGAAGTACATTCTTTATCAAGGGAAAACAATACATGATTATCAATAAATAACACTTCTAAAATGGATGGTAAAAAGCATAGTTATCTTTGAAGAAGTCCGTGAATGTTTTTTGGGCATGGGAATATTTTTAGAGGCTAACATATTCGTTGATCCAATCTTATACTTGGGGTTTTACTCTCATAAGTTGAAAAGGAAAATTGCCTACATAATCTCAAGAAAACTTGCAAGTCAAATCTTGTGAATCTAGTAAGCAATCAAAATAGTGGATGAGCTAAAAATATTGTGAGTCTTTAATTGAGCATGGTGTACTATGAAACTGGGATATCTATTGGATAGAAAAATCTTATAGTTGATAGAAACAA
>ML831529.1:0-14164 GCA_009831015.1 Picea engelmannii | reverse complement strand
CTGCAACAACAGAAAAACGAATTGCAGAACAGAGGAAACAGAAAAACGAATTTGACAGGACAGAAAGAATTGCATAAAAACACCACGCTGTGATCTCATTATTGGATTGATATTTAAAGGAAATTACATGCAGGAATTGCTTCATAAATAACGAAGCAGCTAACAGTCTAACACGGTGATGGAAACAAGAAATCAGTTAACTAAACAATCAAGGAACGATTTGCTCAATCAAAGGAGCAAATCGCGGAGCAAATTATGGAGAAAATCACGGAGAAAATCTTGGAGTGAATCGCGAGCTCAACTTATTCGTCTGACAACAATTACATAGGTATTGACATTATGTACTCCATTCCATATTCGTTGTTGTTAGTTGTTGTGCACGTTTCTCTCTCACATGCCGAAGAATTGAGCGGGAAATAACTGGACCACCTATTTATTATTATGCTGGATTTGTATCTCGGACTCCATTGAATCGAATTAACAAAGAATTTCAATTTGGAATGCTGAGAACATTAGCTCATAATTCTTTGAAAAGCAAGTCAGATGTTTGTAGTAGGCAATCGTAACTGTAAAATAATTGAGAATCAGAAATACCGATGATTCAATACAATTAGTATTGATAATCAGTATAAATTAACTCCAATATGAAAATCAAGCTTCACAAAGACCACATACTTCATTTATTCCGGTGAGAGGAAGAACTGTAGGTAAGAATATCCAACATGAAAATTTAAATCTATTATTATTATTATTATAAGTCAACAAAAAAGTTATTCATTGATAATCCAAATCAGTGACAAATGTTGGCAGCACAGAAGATGGGTTGCCTATTGACAATGGGCACAATTAATCACCTTTTAATCTAAAATTCTAATCTTATGGCTAACAATTGAAGATGCTGGCATATTCTTAGTTGTACTCTCTAATCAATGGATGAAATTTAATGCTCATAACTTCCTTACATTTCTGAATACTTCCGTTACCTTGTTTACATTTTCACATTTACTTAATATGATTAAAAAATTACTTCTCTACCCATTGATTGACACTTAACCAATTGAGAAAAATTAATATATATAAAACTTTGCATTGCCATGTTCTTTGAGATTAAGTGTTTGTAGCTTGACGTAGTGGTAGCTACGGCAGTGGTAGTTGGACGCAGTGGAAGCTGGGCTTCGTTTCAACTAGCACGACAATGTTTTAGTGGCCGATACCTTTATGTTTTAGTGGCCTACCTTTATGTTTTAGTAGCCTATACCTTTTAGCGTTCTCCAGCCGCGAGTCGGCTGTGCTAGTTAGGCTGAAAGGAGTATACCTATTGACAATGGGCATTTCTGAATACTTCCGTTACCTTGTTTACATTTTCACATTTACTTAATATGATTAAAAAATTACTTCTCTACCCATTGATTGACAGGTTAACCAATTAAGAAAAATTAATATATATAAAACTTTACATTGTCACATTCCTTGAGATTAAGCATTTGTAGCTGAACGTAGCCTACAACAATGGTAGCTGGACGCAGTGAAAACTAAGCATCGTTTCAACTAGCAAAACAACGTTTCAGTGGTCGATACCTTTCTGTGTTCTCCAACCACGAGTCGACTGTGCTAGTAATAACAACTTTCGATAATAACAACATTCTTGCGCAATCGAATCTCTATCTTGATATGGTTTGGTTGGCCCTCAAATAATACCAATATTTAATTGAACGGATGGGAGACTTCGATTATGTAGATTGGTAGAACCATGCCTATGCTTCTAGAAAATAGACAAATAGCGTGTCTATGCTTCTAGATATAATTATTGGTGATTTACTTTATCCATGACTTGATTTCACATAGGAAATGACGAGATGGCCCAAAAGGTTTTATTTAAGATGAAAGGTTGCTTCTCCCAAGTCGGTGTAGGAGTCCGGATCAAATAAACAGTGAGAGGCATGATCAAGGAATCACCTTTTCAGAATTCCACACAATAAGTAGCCATTTGTCCGCTGCTCTATATACTGATAACAATTATGTACGATGATTGGACGGTTTGCCTAGTGGGTAGCCTATGATGGGATGCTTTGCTTCGTAGATGGCATGGGCAGGCAAACAGAAAAATATTTTCTTACGATCGATTAAACAAAATGAATAGTTGAAATGTTTCTTAGTATCTTCTTAATAAACGAAGAGGAGGGAATCCTTAGAAGCCTGCACAAAGGAGTACAAACAAGATGATGTAAAAGGGTGCACAAAAGTGTTAAAAAACGAATTGGAGAATTGTTTACAAGTTTACACAAAGTGTTATAAGAGTTCAAATACTATCACGTAAAAGAGATCCGAACAACTGTTTTAAGAGTTTAAATACGACACTATTAAAGTGAAGTGGTAATAAGAGTGGAGTAGTGAAGTGGTGATAAGAGTGGAGTAGCTGAGTTGTGTATAGTTTAATAAATTTAAAAGTATGATTAAAATTGGAAAAAAAAATAGAACAAATAAATGGTATATTTTATTTTTATTTTAAAATATAAATATATAAGATGTATTGTGTATGTATGATAATATGTGATTGGATTGACAAACTAAAAATTAATAGTGTGAAATGGGAGTTTATAGAGAAGTATACAAATTAGATTAATATAATAAAAGTAAATTTATTTAGGGATCATACGAATATTTTTATAAAGTTGTAGAGACATTTTCAGATGTGGATGCGGGACTTCATAGTGTGATTTCCAACTTCCAATGGAAAAAGGTTTTGCTAGGGAAAGTACAAAGATAAGGCCTTTAAATAATTCAAAGATTAGATTGTTGTAGAATAAATATTGGAGTCATCTATTTTTTAAAAACCATCTAAAATGGATATAGATGCAACTGTGTTATTAGAGAAGTCTTATGGAAAGAAGTAGGACTATTTATTATCATTCTAAGTTTTTTCATACACTAATCCTTAGCTAGTCCACACATGAAAACTAGATACATGTTTTGGTGAAATATGTTAACAACTTAAAAAACTATTTATTTAGAAAAGATACTTCCCTAACATTGAAAATTGGTAAATAAATAAGAAAAAAAAAAAACACTTTAAGTAAATGAAAAATTTGCATTTTTTTAAGTAATTAAATTAGATATACAAAGGGAAACATTAACCAGAGACAAAACCACTACATTGAGAATTGGTATTTAAAATGCTTATACGTCTAAGATTTGATAAGATAAGAGTGGAGTAGTTAAAATAGGAATGATTTATTAAATTAAAAATATGAATAAAATTAAAATTAAAATTAAAATAAAATAATTTTTTTCTTAATTTTGTATTTATTTTTGTTCTAATAAGTATATTTAATAAAGTAGAAAGAATGAAAAAGATACATGAAAAATAAAGAAAAATAATATATATATATATATATATATATATATATATATATTTTAAAATATAAATTTAAACTATATATTATGTATCTAGGATAATATGTGGTGAGATGAAAAGAACTAAAAAATAATAATATGAAGTGGGAGTTTATAAGAAAGTGACCTTATTACTATAAGAGAAATAAATTTATTTGGGAATTATACCAATGCTTTCATAAACTTATAGAAACATTTTGAGATGTGGATGCGCTAATACATACTATGAAATCAAATGGAAAGAAGTTCTAGTAGGGAAACTACAAACATAAGGACTATAAATAACTCAAACATGATATTGTTCAAGAAAAAATTTTGGAGTTATCTAAGTTTTATAAACCATCTAAAGTGGATATATATATGCAAGTGGTTATGATATTCTAGGGTTTTTCATGGAGTAATCCTTAGCAACCCCACACATGAAAATGAAATATGTGTCTCGATGAAATATGTTAAGAACTCCAAAAACTATCTATTCTAAAAAGAAATTTCATCAAAATTGAGAATTGATATTTGAAATACATATAGGTCCAATATTAAATAAGAAAAACACTATAAATAAATAAATAAATTCATCTTTTTTGTATGCCCTTAAGATATACAAAGGGAAACAATAACAAGATAGTAGACATGCACAAGACCAATACACAAAAAAAACTTTCCTTTTAAGATACATGCTTATAGATATCAATACATTCAACATGAATTCTAAAAAAGTAAATACAAAGAATATGAAAATTTTAGGGGCAAATTTCTATCATTATAAGGTGAATTTATGAAGAAAAAAGTGAGAAAATAAATGAATATGATATAAAATATATGTTTGTTAACAAATATGATAAATTTTGTTTTCCTAAAAAGGAACACCTCTTATGTTTCAAATCATTTTGGGGTTGGATAAATACTGTCCAACTTGCAAAGGTTATAGCAAGAGTGACCAAAAATTAGCAAGAGTGACCAAAAATTAAATAAGAGATACTAGAATAATCAGTGAAAACATATTTTTTCATACTCCTAAATATAATAATAATAATAATTGATTGTCTAGTCCATTCTAGACCAAGGCACGAGAGTATCCCTATTGACTATGTGTATGGTTTTCAAAGAATGAAGCAAAGACATGGCTATTTGTTTATAGTAGTACACATATTTCCATTCCATTGAGATTACATACTTTACAGTAGTATAAAAAAATTATCAATTGCATTAGGATTGCATTCTAAGTTAAGATGGGATTAAAAAATCAAGAAATATACATCATTACACCGTTAAATGAATGGGAAAATAACAATATTGAAAGTGACTTGAGTGCAACTTTTGAATAGTTATAATAAAACGCATATACGGACGAGTGATGAGAATTTGTTCTATATTAAATGATATAAGCATCACGACTTGTGCACTTCCAATAGTAAATTTTCATTTTATAATTAAATAAATAAGAATTAAAAATAAATAAAATAAAAAAATGATATTTTTTATATTTTATTTGAATAATTAAATAAATAAGAATTAAAAATAAATAAAATAAAAATTAACATCTTTTACCTTCATCTTTATTTGTTTTGCAGGGGAAACATGGAGGACATAAGGAAGTAACATGGGAGATAGAAGTAAGATACATAAGGATAAGTATTAAAGAATGAAAACAATTATAGAAGTATTGAAGAATGAAAAAATTATAGAGAAGATTAGGAATATTGATTTGTAAGTATAAAAATAACTAGTTTTTTTTTTACATAGTTCTAAATAATAATATCTAAACTAGAAAAATGGGTCAACAATAACTCTAGGAGGTTGGGAAAGGGAAATTAATAAGAAAAGATATGTGTTCCTCTAAGGAAAAAGCTATGAATGCTATCTTGATCTTTTTAAGTAAATATTTTTGGGGACTAATAGAATATGTGTTTTCTTCACGGTCCTTTCTAAGGTGGAAAATTCCATATATGGACTTGTTGGAATTTGATGGTTCATTTTATTTTGTGATTTATGGTTCTCATTCTTTAGATCCTTTTCTAGTACCTAAATGGTTGATTTATTTACTCATGAAGATATCTCCAATGATCTAAATAAATATAAGTTAAATGTTTATATGAAGGTATTACACTTTCAATAAGTTTACTAATAATTTGATTGCCACATTAGGAAATGGAAGCCATGTAATTTCACATTATCACACTTGTATGGGTGTATGTCTTCATGTATAGATTTTTAGAAATAGTTCATAGATTCTAAACCCTAGTCCTGATTAAAAGTTAATGTTTAATGCAACAACCATAATCATAAAGAAAACATCTATAAATGGACATTAAAACTTTAATTATTTTTTTAGAGAGATAATATGTTAATAATTTTATTCCATAAGTAAAAAACTATAATTGGTTTAGAGGGAAAATGAAATCTTTCAACTCATGTGAAGAGAATGCATTTCATTCCTCTAAAGTAAATACTTTCACATCATGTTAAGAAAATGCATTTCATGCATTATTTTTTTTTTTAAAACAAAAAAATTTGTATTAGCTTAAAACGCCAAAAAAAAGATACATGTCAAAACATGCTTCAAAACCTACCACCTTCTCCACCACATGCATGGAAACCAAAACCAGTGGCATACAGAGTTCATAGGCAAGCCAATATACCAGAGTCTTTCTACAACACAAATTGATTGTAAATTCATCCTAACTAAACCTGATAACATGATAGTAAAGAAACTAAACTTGTGGAGAACTTGTAATTCCATCATGGTGGAAGGTAAAGGAAAATGGCTAGCAACAAGTTGGGTAGTGACTCTTCGCAGACTCGCTTGATAGGGAATAAAAAAACATATCTAGATGTTTGTTGAGGGTGCATTGGCTTTGGAGCTAGTTCGACATTTCTTGTCTCATCTTGAAGATAATATTTAAATGGTCCCCGATGAGACTACGAGCACTGGGAAAATCATGTCTTGCCAATGTTGGATGGTCTGGCTCATCCGCATGCAACTTCAAATGGGTCTACTCCTTATCCTAACCATCATCCGAATCAATCTCGGTGGCTTAATTGAGTGATCATATGACATTTGGACTTATTCCTTGAATGGAGTCATCTTGCTTCTGTGGAGGGATTTTCTCCTCCACCATACAACCACCCATAGAAATATCAGGATAATACAAAGGGAGTGAAGTGTTGGTTAGTGCAGTTGGATCCTTGATGTCCTCCCACCAATTTGGATGAATTTCCTCCTACACTAGACAAACACCATAATTTATATCAGGGTCAAGAAATTGAAGCACTAGTCAGGCATGATCATGCCAATTTTGGTTAGAGTAGGGATGGATGACAAAGATTCTACTAGGATTATGAGGTAAAGAGGGCAGGCCTATGCATCGATGTTGGATTACTATACTGTATTATATCGGCCCTCATTTTGACTTACCTCTCTCATGAGGCATGGAATCAACAGAACTGAGGGATGAATTCAGGAACAAGATGGCTACGGGGGGAGGAAAATTAATAGAGGTTAGACTCCCTCATAAGTAGAAGGCATGTGGAGAGTGAAGATCCAAATGAAAACGCACGAGAAAATAACCACATCAACTGCATACCTTTAAGATGAAAAGAGAAATGATAGGGAGGGATGCCATGAAGGCTGAGGTGATGTCTTCCTGCTACATTGTACCAACTGCAAAGGGCCAAGACTAGTGTAAAATGTGTGTCATTAATCTCCCCTGATTGTCACAATGCACTAACGCCTTTCCAGTTTGAATTCTAGGAATTGTGGAATGATGGAGGGGGAGGATAGCGGTAAGGGGATTTAACTACACTCATCTCCTGAGTATCATGTATCAAGGGGTTGACAAGTTCCACACCATCCGTGGGGAGGAAATCATGAAGAGGTAGCTCTTTGAAAAGGCTTAGAAACTGCGAGTCGAGATGATGTTAAGTGTTGAGAATGAGGATCTTTGTTTTTGTACCAATGCCTTCATCAACCAATTTATCATAAACTTTTATGGATTCACATATTATGTGATAAGTTATGAGAGTGAGGGACAGATGTAGAAGGGCTTGTAATTGATATAAAGGTTCTAGAAGATGCCAACTTGGACCAATTTTCTCTAGACCAATCCCATTTTTTATTTTGGCTACTAATGAGATGATTATTTTTTAATCTCCTTCAAATACGAGGTGAGTTAAGTTAACATCCAAGGCTAGTTGAATACCCCTTCTGAGACCTCAAAGTTCCACTGAGTTGTTCATATCATGCCCTAGATATCCTGCCATAAGGTTTCAGCTTTTTCCTGTGCTGTCTCGAATAACCACTCCAAATCCTACTAGGTCAGGATTGCCTTTTGAGGCACTATCAAAATTCAGCTTCCAAAAGCCATGGGGTGGACAAATCTAGGTGGAATGGCTTCAAGAAGTGGGATTAGGGGGAGCTGTGATATTAATAGGTTCTTTGAGAGTTATCAACTACCAGGAAGAAAAGATGAGGGATTCATGAGGTTCAGTGGGAAGGTTTTCTTGAGTCCAGGGTTGAGCATGGATGGTTTCATGTATTTTCTTAAAAATACTTGACCAGAGAAGTGATGGGGTGGAGGCTTCGAAATAGAATATGCATCGGTTTCTTTCTTTCTAGAGATGTCGCACTATAAATCCTGGAAGGAGTTTCCAAATCCCATTCAAGAGGGGGATTTTCAAAACCTCAGAGCCTCAGTCCATGATAGTGATTATGATGATTGTCATGTCTCTTTTAGTTTGGCTCATGATTAGAGTATCTCGATCCTAGATCATATTGTTGCTAGTGAATTGATTAAATATATGCTCCATTGTTTCTTCTTGTTGTTGGATGATCTGAACGGATCTCCACACATGTAACGAACATTACTTTGTTCACCAAGTTGATTTGTAGTTAGCGAGAAAGTGGTGAAAGTGGTTAATATATGCGTTTATGATTTTTATTTTCTCATGCATTTTATTAATGCTTTGTGAGAAAAAGGTCTCATGCATTTCTTTTTATACTTTTATGAGATGCTCATGCATTTAATTATGCTTTATGAGCTTTTGGAAAAACTCATACATTATTATTTCACTTTTGATGCAAAATGATTAATACTTGTGAGTAAAATTAGACTCATGTATTTATCATTAAATTATAATTTTGGAAATTGTTTTTTATGTGAGAAACCACCTGACATCAATTTGCCATTATTCTCAATTATAGGTTGAGAGAATAAAGGACCTGATTGAAGAGTCTTTGGGTGGTTTTGAGACCTTTCCCATTATGTGCTTGAATATAGTTTGAGATCCTACATTCATGAATCTTGTCTTTCCTCTTTTGTAATTACATCCTATTATTGTGGATCTAGGAATTAATGCTCTTTTTTAAGAGAGAGTGAGGAAAAAATATATAATGCCTTATGTGAGCCCTATGTAAAGGGGGGAGAGTAGGGAGGAGAGTAATGGGTAAGTAATGAGTGGAGTTAGAGAGCCATAGTGCTACTACTCCTAAGCATTGAGAGACTTATTCACGTAACAAATTATCCTTCTTGATCTCTGCAGAGATATGAGCGTAAGTATTCTTCTTGAATCCTCATCGAAGGAGAAGGAATATCTTATGTAATAAATTATGAGAAGGTCCCAACATCTTTCAAAGAAAGAATGAAAGTGATCTGTATTCCAATTGAAGCCGGTCTGGAGATGTAGCCTAGGAGGGGTGAACTCTATTACCAACATTAGTTGTCTCTATCTTATCTTTTCATGTGCTTTATTCATTTTGAGTTCATGTATGTTATGTATTATTGTTTAAAAGAATGGTTAATCATGGATTCATATGCCTTTTAATCCTTATGCAAATAATTTGTTAGAAAAAAATTATTCTCGATTGAAAACTTTTGTAGAGTAAGTACTCACCCATTTTCATATCATGTGGTATTAGATCTAGGTTGACTTCTTTGCAGGATGGGAAAAGGAGTGAATAAAGAAGAAAAATTCAAGAGTTAGAAGAGATAAATCAAAACATTCAGGATGAAAATGCAGAGTTGAGAAGATTTTTGCAATTTGCATAAGAAGAGAAGCAAGAGATTCAAGAGAGATCTCAGCTTCATGGAGATGTACTCAATATAATTATTGAACAATTGCATCTCAAATTGCAAGCCAAAGATGATGCATTCGCTAAGTTGCAGCATGGTGAACGAATGGAGGACAAAGAGGCTTCTATCTTGGATGCACAAACTCAGATAGAGGTATATGATGTTTCTTCATATTCAATTTTGTCTCAGTATGAAACTAACATGGGCATGAAGCTCCTCACGAAGATGGGATACAGAGGAGGTGGATTTGGCATTCATGGCCAAAGAATCACTCAGCCATTAGAGGTGGTACAAAGACCACAATTTGTAGTTTTAGGTTATGGAAAGGAAGAGAATGGAGAATGCTAAAAGGTTTCTGAAGCAAAAACCATCGCTTCACCATCATATTCCAAGAAAGGAATTAAGCCAGATTGTCCTCATCAGATCAAGGACAATTTAGGAAGGTATTAAAGTCATTCAAATTCTTTAATTGTAAATAAGAAGAATGATTTATGTTTTAGATATTCTAACCATGATGTAACTAAGAATCATATGAAGAAATTTTGGGTTAAGAAGACAGATGATTCCAAAAGAAGTGAGACAAAATAAAAACCACACCTTCCAATTCCTCGTGTCACAGATGCATCATTGAATGGAAAGTGAAGGAATTTTTGAGGTTATTGAAATATCAATGTCCATTGGGAGAAGATGTGATAGAAGTTACATATAAAAATTCTCCATAAACCAAGCAACAAATAGATTGCTAAAACACCCACCAAGGAGGATACAAAGATAATGGAGCATGTGATCAATGTTATTGCTCCAGTCTCTGAAGAAATGTGGTCACAGAAGGAAGGCACCTTCGATTGGTTGGGTAAGTAGTGGTTATCATTTCTGCAAAATTGAAATATTTTGTTATTTATCATATTTTGTAGTAGAGAAAATGCAGTTGCAACTCGGATGTTTCAATGGCTTTTCTCAATCAGTCTCTATGCATGGGACTCAATGATTTTATATATCGTTGCACCAGATTTTAAGTCTCCATGTTTAGTTGGGGTCCCTTAGACCTTTGCATTCAGTTCTGTGACATCACTTTATTGGGTAGTTGTGGACCGATGAAAAACAAATATGTGAATACGTGTCTATGTATGTCTTGCTTGTTTATTTGCAGACATATTCAATATACCAACAAATTTTTGGCCAAAAAATCCATGGAAAGGAGTCGTCCTCTACGTGTTATTCTTCCCCATAAATCCATTGAAAAGTATCATAGACATAACATTCTAGATGCATATTAATTACACTGGAATCCATGGAGAAGTTCTGTGCGAGGGGTTGGAAATCTGCTACAAAGATTATGACAATTGCATCGTCGGTTCTATTAGTTATCTCAATGACCAGTGAAATGAAGAAGCGAGAGCCATCAGACCTTTTCAATTCCCTTTGTGGATTCCTATCGATGACTCGAAGAATATGGTTTTTGGTGGAGTATGGGCAAAGAACTAATATTTATCATTGTCATGATGTTTTCGTTGTTCTTTTGTGAGATCAACATGATCATATTTTTGTTCGATTAATTTCATTTTCAAATTAGTTGAACAAAACCTCTCTATCATTAAAGTACAACAGATATGGAGAAATCTCTCCACGAATTAGAATAACTGATTTCAGGGAACAATTCAAGTCCCAAGTAATATCTGCAAAGATCGTGGAGATTTGCACAATCGATTAAAAGTGGATTTGCAGGGATATCGAAGCCCATGATTGACTTCATCTCTGGTCATATGATTTAATAATAATAAATAAGTCCACATACGATTTTTTTGATTAAAGAAAGGGCCAAAAAAAATCTAAAACTATGATTTGTGGCCATGTTTGATCCTCTGCAAGTTTTGTCCAATTCATCTTGAGTTTAAATCCATTTTATAGAAACACGACAATAGATATGATGGTTCCATGGAGCTCTAAGGTTAGAGAACAAAAAAATAACTCACACAGTATTGCAGTTTGAGCATTGTTGATAGTATTTGTGGCTTTGGATACCAACATGCACGATCTCTATTATTATGGGCGCTCTTAACAATGGCGACGAGATATTGTTCGTGTCATATCTGGAGCAAGTGGTGGATGATATCCATGTTCAGATTAATTCAATGTCTCCCTTTTGTGTTGGTACTTATTTTGACCAGATCACACCATCGTGGCCTCTCTTTGAACCAAAAATTCAACTGGGGCTCGATTGCAGTCATAAGGCGTTTCCATTGATAGAAAATTAAAACCCCAGTTTTGGAAGTTGCAAGGGAAACAAACCTGTGAAAATAATGGATTTATGGAGGTTATTCTCTCCTTAGATATTTGGGCATATTACTTTACATCACTACTACATATGACCAAATTTTCCATGGTTTTTCATTGCTATTTCCACACATATTCGTCGCAATTTACACGAACGAAAACAAATTTTTTTGTGGTACTTTTTTCATCGATATATCAATGTATTCATTTTTCATGGAAATAATGATGAAATCACACCTCCATGTGTCACCATCTTAAAAAGAGGCATACTTTTTTTCAACGGAAATATTGTCGCAATATGGATGAAAAAGCGTGGAAATATCAACGACAAAGTGTGTCAGAGTAAAAACCCCACCATTTTCAAGTGACGCAAATGCCATATTTGTGACGATTAAAGCATGGAAAGTAGCGACGAAATATTGTTGCAATAGTGACACATAAACGTGGCAAAGAAAAACACCTATCAATAGCTTGCGACAGAGATGCCATACTTGCGACGATTAAAGTGTGGAAAGTAGCGACGAAATATCGTCATAATAGAGACAAACAAGTGTGGCAAAGAAAAAACACCTATCAATATCTTGTGACATAGATGCCATACTTGAGACGATTTTATCATCGCTATTTCCATGCCTTATGTAGGTTTTAAAAAAAAATTGATATTTTTCCCCTGCTTTCTAAGAAATATCATGTTACATCCTTTTGTGTGGATAAGGAAATCTTGGTTATGATTTTGAAACACGGTCCTATATGAGGGAATCTGCTATCTCATTTTCCATCATTAAATAGGCAATCTCAAGAATATTAGCAAGTTTTGTGTATTTAACTATCATTGGAGAATCAATGAGAGCATCATTAAGTTTTTGCATTTTTGTATTCAGAAATTGACTTTGAACAACAAAAAATACTAATTTTGTGAAGATTTATGTCGTCAGAATCCGACTAAAAAAACCATTTCGTAGAACAGTTAGACAACGCCCAATTTTCCATGTCGATTTTGAAGTGGGTGTGGGAGTATCTCAACTCCAAATTATCACATCTACCAATGTTCTCGCCATCCATTCAAATTTTCCATGTTGATTTTGAAGTGGGTGTGGAAGCATATCAACTCGAAATTCTCACACCTACCAACGTTCTCACCATCCATTCGAAGAACCGTGGAAAATTTGGTCATGCAGCTTGAATATAGATAGTTCGAGAAAGCTTGATGAAGTAGCACAATACTTCTATCTAGTGAAACACAATGACATGTGAATGGTTGATTTGTTAAGTTGAAGCACAATTTGAAGTCTCTCAAGTCATGTTCCGTGCAAAAATGGATGCATACAATGTGTCACTATAAGGTCATCAATGCTTGTCTTTCCTAAAACACATGTTACAACGTACTATAAATAATGCAAAGTGAAGGAACCTTGAAGTGAGATAGACTTAGGGAAGCATGACATCGAGAAGCCTATAAACCTAGGAAAGTGTGAGAAGGCATATAGAACTTACGACTTAATTCAAAGGAATATGGCACTTACAATTTAATTATTTGATGTTGTAGAGCCATAATATATTTTTGTGCATGATTACTATCATTATTTTTGACAATTTTCATTACCTGTTGAAACTCAACAAAAAAAATGAAAATCTACAAATTAAGTCAATTAGATATTCAATTATTTTCAAACGTTATCACCAGTAGCAAGAGGTTAATAACATGTGCTCCTTGGTAAAGGGACTTTTGGAGACATTGTGGGACAAGATTGGATGACATAGACCTAATTTTCAAGACAATGAAGATGCACATACACAACTACAACAAAGAACTAATTTGGCTTATCATTTTTGAGAGAGCCAAGTTTTAGGTCCATTTTATGATTTTGTGCATTTAATCATAAATCCATTACAAAAACGTCAAATTAAATCATAGTCAAAGAGTTATTTGTTCCTTCATTAAATAAAATGATACAAACTAGAAACAATTCCATTATAGGAAACATTAGAACCCAAAGGGTTACTACATGTTCTTACAGTAATTGGAAGGTCTCTACATGATCAACCCCATGAAACATGGATGAATGTGAAGTACATTCTTTATCAAGGGAAAACAATACATGATTATCAATAAATAACACTTCTAAAATGGATGGTAAAAAGCATAGTTATCTTTGAAGAAGTCCGTGAATGTTTTTTGGGCATGGGAATATTTTTAGAGGCTAACATATTCGTTGATCCAATCTTATACTTGGGGTTTTACTCTCATAAGTTGAAAAGGAAAATTGCCTACATAATCTCAAGAAAACTTGCAAGTCAAATCTTGTGAATCTAGTAAGCAATCAAAATAGTGGATGAGCTAAAAATATTGTGAGTCTTTAATTGAGCATGGTGTACTATGAAACTGGGATATCTATTGGATAGAAAAATCTTATAGTTGATAGAAACAA
>ML831528.1:27307-47195 GCA_009831015.1 Picea engelmannii | reverse complement strand
ATAAACTTTGATTTTATACAAAACACATAGCCCACCCGATGAATCCATATAGTTCATACCATTAATGTATTGTTCATTTAATCTCAACTTGTTACTTTAATTAAAAGTATTAATGACTACCCCAAAGTGTGATCAACCTTTTAGAAACTTCGAAGATTGAGAATATCAATGAGTACCTAAAATGTAGATAAAATTTTGAACATGATTTCAAAAGATGATAAAATTTTGACAATGATTTCAGAAGGTGATCAACTTTTTAAAAACTTTGAAGATTGAGAATATCAATGACTACCTCAAATGTAGATCAAATTTTAACATGATTTTAGAAGGTGGTCAACTTTTTACAAGCTTCGAAGATTGAGAATATTAATGACTACCTCAAATGTATATCAAATTTTGAACATAATTTCACAAAGTCCATTAAGATCCTCCTTAACAACTAACCCTTACATTAAGACAAGTTGAGACAAAATGATTTAGTATATATTTCATTAGATTTTTTAGAATCAATTATTTGCACATAAAAATGGTTAATATGATATCTTGAGCATCTATTTATGGATGACATATATCATTTATTCTTTCCTTAAGTTGTGTTAAGTTGTGTTATATATATGAAAGAGTTTTTGTTGTGTAAACTTCACACTAATATTGATACATCACATCATATAAAACTTATTTGTACATATTGATACATCACATCATACAAACCTTGTTTGTACATATGTATCAATATTATTATGTTATCATATCAATATTATTATATGACTATTATATGTGTTGGCACTCAAGTGTGAATATTATTACTTAATTTACATAGTTTCAATATAATATAAACATTCATTAAAAAAAAAATTAGTTATCTTTATACTTACTTTATATATTGTAATTTACATCACTATTTCAAATCCCCAATTCTAACACTAGAATTAAAAAAGAGACCCTCTATCAACAAGTTCATGTTTTCTGTACATAAATATTATTCCTTTATATTTTTATCTAAAAAAATTTATACATTGTTTATATAAATAATTTAATTATTTTTTTAATTAAAAATATAATTAATTATTTTTTTTTTTATAAATTTGATAAAAACTCATTTAATTTTCCAGGTTCAACTCATGAAAAAATATCCACATATAGAGTTTATTACCTTTTATATATTTGTTCATATTACATGTAGATATTTTATATTGGGTAATTTAGACTTTCTTTTCATTGGCTAAGGAATAGCGAGCAGTGATTAGGTACTATGCACTGTACTCATATTTCAACTACATAGAACTATTAGAACTATTGTCTTTAGACATTCTCAAGATGCAGGTACACAGTTTTGTTGCTATTTTTCCCTTGTTAATAATACAAATCTTCTATTAATGAAATAAGGAATCATTTTAATGATCTGATAAAAAAATCACGTTTAGAATCAATTTTGATTACTTAATTTATGAGTGATTTTATTAATGAAATAAGGAATCACTTTTTTATTGCTTAATTTAATTTATTAATGAAATAAGGAATCACTTTTTTATTGCTTAATTTAATTTATTAATGAAATAAGGAATCACTTTTTTATTGCTTAATTTAATTTATTAATGAAATAAGGAATCACTTTATAGATATTTTAGATATTGTTTAAAATCGATTTTGATTACTTAATTTATGAGTGATTTTATTAATGAAATAAGGAATCACTTTTTTATTGCTTAATTTAATTTATTAATGAAATAAGGAATCACTTTATAGATATTTTAGATATTTAATATTGGTGATTTTATTAATGAAATAAGGAATCACTTTTTTATTACTTAATTTAATTTATTAATGAAATAAGGAATCACTTTATAGATATTTTCTATTGGGTAATTTAGACTTTGTTTTCATTGGCTAAGGAATAGGGAGTAGTGATAAGGTACTATGCACTGTACTCATCTTTCAAGTACATAGAACTATTGTCTTTAGACATTGGTATACACAGTTTTGTTGATATTTTTCCTTGTTAATAATAATAGTCTTCTATTAATGAAATAAGGAATAAGGAATCGCTTTAGGGATTTAATAAAGAATTATTTTTAGTGTTTTTATTAATGAAATAAAGAATCACTTTTGGTTACTTAATTTATTAGTGATTTTATTAATGAAATAAGGAATATTTTTTTTTATTACTTGATTTATTAGTGATTTTATTAATGAAATAAGGAATATTTTTTTTTATTACTTGATTTATTAGTGATTTTATTAATGAAATAAGGAATCACTTTTAGTGATTTGATAAGAAAATAAAAAATCATTTTTAATTACTTAATTTATTATAATTTACATCTTATTTTTATTAATGAAATAATGTATTTGGTTCATAAGTTACTTTTGATTACTTAATTAATTTATTAAAGTTTATATTTTATTTTTTAAAAAAGAAGATAAAAAAAATAGAAATTAATAATTTGAAAAATACAATAAAATTGATTTTTTATTTTATAGTTTCTTTTAATTATATAAATGTAACTAAAATAACAATTAATAATTTATCAATGTTGGTAATCCAAATTCAAGTATTGCATTAGCACACTATTTTATATTTCTATGGTTTTGAAATTATATCTCTGCCATTTTGAATGGGAATAATACTTATGTTGTTTTGAAGGAGATATTTTATTTCTAACATTATATATGTCCGGTTTTGAAAGGGAATAATACTTCTCTTTGGTTTTTACTCTTTTGTTCCCATAATAATCTCATAATAATCTCAGGTGAAATGAGGTGAGTCACTTTTTACTTTGATTCAATTTTAATTTAAAATATATTTATAATCTATTTACATAAAAAGATTTAAATATATTTTATTTATTATTTTATGTTTCATAAAGTAAAAGTTGATTTGAGATATAATAATTAATATCATTATTATCAATTAAAAAAAATTCCATTTTTAAAGTCAATCCAAAATAATAATTGTTACATTATTTTTTCTCTTCTTTTCAATATGACCACTCCACCACCTATTCCAAAAACTCAACCTAAGAGGGGGAGCCCCCCCAAAATCACCCTATATGGAATCAATAGAAAAAAGGAGAGAAGAGGGAGATGCCAAAATCCAAATAGAGTTAGAATCATTAGAAACAACGAGTGAAGTAAGAGACTTAAAACTCCAAATAGAGCTAGAGACAATGATTGATAAAAAAATTAAACATACCATTCAAACTCAAATAGAGGATAGATTCTTAGGGTTCAATAGTGAATTGTAGACAATGAAGGATGAGATTCAATAAATGGAAAAACATAAACAATCAACCCAAGAAGGAGGGGTTGAAGAAAATCACAACTTGAGAGATAGGATTAAAGAGCTAGAAGAAAAACTAACCAACAATTTGACCCTTGGTAATATGGAAAACAAATTGGATATCAAACCCATCAAAGAGGAAATGAATAAGCTAATCGAACTGGACCATGAGCATAACAAAATATCCTTGAACCTCAAAAATTTTGGTATAAAAGAACAACAAGAGGAGGATATGCTAGAAATAG
The DNA here is from genome assembly GCA_009831015.1 of Picea engelmannii. Taxonomy (NCBI): domain Eukaryota; kingdom Viridiplantae; phylum Streptophyta; class Pinopsida; order Pinales; family Pinaceae; genus Picea; species Picea engelmannii. The sequence continues at coordinate 43,670 of ML831528.1, read as the reverse complement.
TAAAAGAAGAATTAAATAATAAATCACAAATTGAAACAATTTACCTCATAGAAGCAAAGAGGCTAGGAAAAATAATTGATCACAAAGATAGGTTGATCTGTGTCAAAGTAAGTTGTAATGACCATAAATATAGCATACTTAGTAAATCTCTGAGCTTAAAAGGGTCAGGAATATTTATAAATGAAGACCTCATTCCCGAAGACCAAGCTGAATTAAAGAAGGAAGTTCAAAAGGTAAAAGAAGTCAGGAAAGAATGAAAATGGGCAATAATTAGAAATCGAAAAGCTATTGTTAGGGATAAAGACCAGAAGGATAATAATAAATAGGAATTTGGGACACTCGGGATCCTTTTTTGGAACTGTCATGGCTTTCCATGGCGCAAAGATCCTATGATAAGTTGGATCCCGAGTGATATTGATATTATTTGTCTAGTTGAAAATTGGGAGCATGAGGAGTCTAAGGTCCCTAACATAGAAGGATTTATCTTTTGGTTGAAATGGAACAAAAAATTACACCGTAGAGAGATAGGAGGCATAGCTTGTTATATTAGAAAGAGCATTTCTCCTCACATTCAACTTCATAAGATTGACCCTCTCAATCAGTACTTTTGGATAGAAATTTTAGGCACCAATGCTAAGAATATGTATATAGAAATTTTCTATTTTGCACCTATTAATTCTACTTTTTATAAGAAAAATAATCTAGATAACAATTGTCCCTATAATAATTTAGAACATGATATTTATAGTTTGAAAAATGAAGGTAATATCCTCTTTCTAGAAGACTTTAATGCTAGGGCTGCAACTAAACAAGCTACTCTTTTAATTATTGATTCCAACTATAATCCTTTATGGCTAGATGAGGACCTTTTTTTATCTAATAGCTACAAAAGAAGCTCTGAAGACCTAATTGAGAATTTGTTTGGTACTGAGTTGGTCAAGCTCTACAACTCCTAAGACCTAATAATTTGCAATTGAGTAATGAAGTGGTCAAACTCCAACCATATGACTTATATTCATGGGCTAGGTAGTAGTGTTGTAGATTATGTGATATATGATATCTCTATTTCCAACCAAATAACAACTTTTGACCTTTTAAATGACCATGAGTCTGACTTTGATCATAAACCTTTAACCCTAACTCTAAACTTCTCCATGCATAGGAGCACCATTGAAGAGAATTCTAATAATCAAAGGAATTTGCGCTTTGACAAAATTAAAGTTGACATTTTCTTAAAGGATTTACATAGTAAATTATATCTCCTAACTTATAAAGACAACATTGAAGAACTCTATCATAATTTTACAACCACCCTTTCCACTTCTATTAACAAGTTCTCTTCTGAGGTGTCCTATAAAAAGAATAATAGAATGACCAACAATTGGTATGATAAAGAATGTAAAATTGCTAGGAAAGTCATTAGGGATGTTTCTAATGAGTCCTTAAAATTTGATAAGATCAATACGTACAAAGCCCTAATTAAAAGGAAAAAAATGTACTATATTAATAAAAGGCAAGAGCAACTTTCACAACTATATAAGTTGGATCCTAAGAAGTTCTGGAGCCAAATGCTAAACCACAATACTAAAGAAAATAATAGGATTCACTTAAGGGATTGGAATTCCTACCTTAAAAGACTTTATGAGTTCCCTAATACCATGGACACCATTCATATTATCCCTACAAAGGAAGAAGTTTTTTCTTTAGATGACATAGATTTCTGGGTTAAGTGGCTTGCAAATGGGAAAGCTAAGGACATTGAAGGCTACCAAGATGAAATTTTTAAAATCAGAGGGTCCATCCTTATCCCTCACATACACAAGCTCTTCAATTTAGCAGTCAAGTAGGGCTTCCCTAAACCCTGGACTCAAAGCCTCATTGTTCCTATTTTTAAAAATGGGGATAGAAACATTCCCTCTAATTACAGGACCATTATGATTAGACCGATTTTAGCCAAGCTTTATGGAATTATTTTCGAAAATAAGATTAGTCTTTCACTAGAAAGTCACGGTAAAAGAGCTAAAGGCCAGGCCTGGTTTAGAAGATATAATTCAATTGTGGACCATATTATTACCTTTAGGATCATTGCAGAGGAGTTCCGCAATACTAAAACCAATCTTTTTTGTTGTTTTGTTGACTTTAGAAAAGCTTTTGACATGGTTCCTAGGAAAAACTTTTGGAATAGGTTGGAAGAGATAAAATCTCCTCTCGAGTTGAGGGTTACTGCAATAAGGATGTATGAGAACATTATTTCTAAGTTTAAAAACATTGAGGGCTGGTCAAAAGATATTAACTGCAATATCGGAGTAAAACAAAGTTTTCCCTTGTCCCCTACCCTTTTTGGCATATAAATTGACAAGTTAGGAGATTTCTTGGAAAAAATAGGTTGTGTTGGCCCTAATATCACTGGTATAGTCATCAATATTTTTCTTTATGTTGATGATATCATTCTTATGGAAAGGAGTCCCATGATCTTGAAAACCAACTAAGAATCCTCAAGGATTTTTTCTCCAATATGTGTATGACTGTTAATACCGATAAGACTAAGTTCATGATTATTAAATCCAATAATATCCCTTATGATACCTTCGTATATGACAACAACAAATTGGAGGAAGTGAATTCATACAAATATCTTGGAATTGATATTCACCACAAGATCAATTGGAATTATAGCATTGAGAAAAGGATTATTGGGGGATAGAAATTTTATTATGGGCTTGAAAACAATTGTAAATTAGTTGACCTTTGGAGTTGGGATTGTTGATGATTACAGTTGCATGAGACATCCTCTAGGACAAGGACTGAGAGAGTCATCCTAAGAGAGAGCTCATGAGTTGGGTGTGCCCATGAGATGGGTGTGTGGTTTCTCTCTAAGACAGAGATGGAACATTGTGCCCCTATGTGAGGTGGTGAAGCCCATGAGTTGGGTCTGTGGTTCCTCTCTAATATGGAGATGGAATGTTGTGTGCCCATGTATGGGTAATCCCATGAGTTGGGTATATCATTCTAAGAGATAGATTAAACGATGTATTGGCCTCCTATGTGCAGAGAGTTGAGATGATGTGATATTCCAGATGATTCTCCTATGTAACACAGTGAGAAATAAGATATGATGAGTTGGGCATGCATGTGGTTGAGAACAGGTGAATGTGATTGTAGTGGTTGAGCACTAGTGAGTGTGGTTCTCCTGTGAGACATAGTGAGATAAAGATGTGGAAATCCCTGTGGCTGAGCACAAATGGATGTGCCCCTAATGGCTGAGCACTAGTGGGTGTATGAGATCCCTTACTATATTGTACAAGACTCAGACTTACTTGTAACCTTATTTGTGATGTAAAGGGTACAGGTCAGGCCCACCATAAAGTGAAAGATAATTAATATAAAATATAATTAATATGGTAATTATTAATTATATTATAATTTATTGAGGTCGGCCCTATTGTTCCAATAGAAACTATTGTTGGCAGGTTCAGTCTAATATAAATAAAGGTAAAATTCCCCATTGAGGAATCATATCACAAGTGTGAGTTTGGAAATTTCAGCAAACACTTGTTCTTGGGAAAAGTATGCACCTCTCTTGGGCACTAGTCTTCTAGGGTTTGTGAGCACCCTTTTGTGTACTAGGTTTATGGTGTGGGAGGTCTTTCTCTTGAAGAATATAGAAAAGGATTGGTTGGGTTTTCTTCCCTTGTTGAGAAGGGTTTCCGAGGATATTTCGTGTGTACTTGTTCATGGTGTTTCTTCTTGTGATCTTGGTTGCTGCAATAAATTTCTTATGGTTTAAGTAAAATGATAAAAATGAAATGAACTTCATGCTTAAGCCTATATTATTGAAAACTCAACATGGTTTCAGAGCATAGGTCTTGAAGAAGCCATTGCACAAGTCTTCAAGGCAAGTTGTCCTCTTTTTGCAGAATCGTACGACCCTCCTTCTTTTTCAATTTCATCCCTTAATACGTGGACGTTGGGGATAATTTTAACATAGGAGAGTATGGCCTCCTCCAAAACACCTCCAGAGACTCTCGGAGTGAAATTCTAATCATTTTGAATTTTTTTCCTTAGGGTTTCTAGGGTTCCGCAATTTTATGCAGAATTTTGATTTTTCGTTTCAACTCAACAGTATTACTGTGACACTCTCAAAGATTATTGTTGGAAATCATAAGCCCAAAAAAACCTAAGGTTGCTAGTCTAACCTAGCCATTAGGTTTTCCAAGTCCAGTTGGCAAGAGTTTGTGAAGAAATATGAAAATATGAAGAATAGAACCTTAGTGGAAGATAGGCTTGATGGAACACACAACTTCAGCTCCTAGAATTCAAGGCTTCAGATCACCCTTGAAGAAGATGATATTTTGAGTGTGATACAAAAGACTTTACCAGAAATAGCTACCGATGAAGAGAAGGAAATAAGAAGGGAAGAAGATGTCAAGGCATGGAAAATAATCATCTACTCAGTAAGATATCATCTCCTACCTCATATCGCCAACCTGAAGAAAGATTGTGAAATGTATGAAGCATTGAAAGATATGTTTGAAAGTGAAAACACCCTCAAATCCCTTACCTTAAAGGGTCAACTTCAAAGTACAAAGATGACAAAAGGTGATACAAATGCTACCTTCTTTATGAAGATATCAGAGATCAAAGATCAACTAGGTGTTATTGGAGAAATCATGTCTAGTGGAGAAATTGTGTTATCCACTCTCAAAAATCTTCCAAAACACTGGGAACCTTTTCTTCAAAGCATCAGTGGAAAAATAAAATTGCCAAATTTTGATCATTTGTGGATAGACTATACTCAATAAGAACTTAGACTTAGAAATAGAGGAGTGGAAGACTCCCTTGATGACAACCATGCTCTTTCACTTCATACAAAGAAAGGAGGAGGATTCAAAATAAACTTCAGGCAAACATTCAGAGATGAGAAGACTCCATCAACTTCAGGTCATAATCAAAGAAGAGATGTTTCAGAGATACAATGCTTCAAATGTGACAAATATGGACACTATGCAAGAAATTGTCCAACCGGGAAGAAAGGAAGACAATATTCTTCCACCACTGACATTGATCCAGAACCACCTCAAAAGGATGAAGATAAGAGAGATGAGAATTACTTCCTCTAAACTAAATATAGAATTGAGCATGATTGCAGACCCAGGTAAATTGTTTGATAATTAAACTTATAGTTGATTGCATTCTTAATAAGTGAAGGGTATTATCTCTAGTGTGGGAGCCTTCATGACTTGGACCATTATCCCTAGTACGGGAGTCCAAACCTTATTGATTGGTTATTATGCTAGTTAGTAGAGAACCTGAAGACATAAAAGAGCTAGCAAACAAGTAAAAGAAGACATCCATCCTTTAGAATTCATAGGGAGTTACTTGACTCAGAGGGAGTCAAACAAAATGAGAAGAAGGAAGATATATTACCTTCTCCCTTTCAACAGTTTAGAGAGAAACAATTATTGATCCAGTCACTCTAGTTGATATTCCCATAGATTTTGCAATAGGCCATAAAAGGCCTGCCTAGGCTTGAAAAAATCTACAGGAGGCAAAGGAACATACAAGCCCCTCAAGGCACATCCCAAGAGAGAAAAAGAGATTTTTGAGCTACCCTTCAACCATGAGCCACTTCATTTATTATCAGCCTTATTTTTATGGAGAAGCGACAGGTGAACAGGTATGGCAAGATTCCATGACAAAACAATACCATTATATCTCAAAGAATGATATATGAGATCTTGTTCTGAGACCAGAAGGGAAGTCTATGGTGAATTCCAAGCAGATCTATAAGATCAAGCATGCAACTGATAGAAGTTTCGAGAAATACAAAGAGATATATGTAGCCATAGGACTCCCACAAAAAGAGGGAGTTTTCTATGATGAGACACTTAATCCAGTAAGCGTGATACACTTCCATCCATACTACCATCCATGAGTTGGAAACTATATCAGATGGATGGATTCTTGATGAGTTTGGGTTTCAGAAAGAGTTTTGTTGATCCAAACCTATATTATTACATTGTTGGTGATGAGAGCCTGATTTTGATGACTTATTCAGGAAGTCGTGTTGTTGGATACAAGAAATCTTTGACTTTTGATTTTGAGATGAAGGATATGGGTATGATGCCCTACTTCTTGGGACAAGAAGTATGACAGAGGACTGATGAGATTTTTCTTGAGTCAAGGAAATTATATAGTGGGGATATTAAAGAAGTTTAGTATGAATAAATGCAAATCCATACCTACACCGATGGTGATGGATTTGAAGAAAATGAATGATGATGATTCAAAGGAGATTGATCCATAGTTGATTAGATCATTGATGTATCTGGTTAACACCAAACATGATATATGCTATGCAGTGAATGTGCTTAGTCAATCCATGAGTCAGTCGAGACAGACTCATAGGAGAGAAGTAAAGCATGTATTGAGATATATATGAGACACAGTTAGATATGGCCCAAGATATGCCCCCAGTATGAACTTGAGTTTGCAAGAATATGTTGATACAGATTGGGTAGAGAGTACAATGGACTAGAAGAGCACAACCATTTGTTGTTTTACCTTGGAGTTTTCCATGGTTTCCTGGTGCAACAAGAAACAAAGCTCTGTGACCTTGAGTACTGTAGAAGTAGAGTATATAGCATTGAGTGTGCGAAGTAGTGTGGCTTCGCAAGCTTCTAACAGACTTACTTGATCATGAGATGGATTCTATGATTATAACCAGAGTTGTGTGAAGCTCTTTGAGAACCATGTGTTTCATGGTATATCGAAACACATTGAGATAAAATGTCATTATATCAGAGACATGGTGCATAGGAAAGTAGTACATGTGCAATACCTTCCTACAAATGAGCAGGTTATAGATATCTTCACCAAAATTCTTGCCAAAACAAAGTTCGAGTACTTCGGTGAGAGACCTAGCATGGTAACCATTACCCCCCTAGATAAGAGGGAGTGTTGATGATTACAACCAAGACGAAGTTCAAGTAATTACATGAGAGACTTGGCCTGGTGGAGAACCCCTCCCTAGATGAGAGGGATTGTTGATGATTACAGTTGCATGAGACATCCTCCAGGACGCAAACTGAGAGAGTCACCCTAAGAGAGAGTCCATGAGTTGGGTGTGCCCATGATATGGGTGTGTGGTTCCTCTCTAAGACAAATATGGAACATTATGCCCTTGTGTGAGGTCATGAGTTGGGTGTGTGGTTCCTCTCTGAGACAGAGATGAATTGTTGTGTGCCCCTGTGTGGGGAAGCCCATGAGTTGGGTATATCATTATGAGATAGATATGAAATGATGTATTGGCCTCCTATGTGAAGAGAGTTGAGATGATGTGATACTCCAGATGATTCTCATGTGTAACGCATTGAGAAAGAAGATCTGTTGAGTTGGACGTGCATGTGGTTGAGCATAGGTGAATGTTATCCTAGTGGTTGAGCAATAGTGAGTGTGGTTCTCCTGTGAGACGTAGTGAGATAGAGATGTGGACATCCATGTGGCTAAGCACAGATGGATGTGCCCCTAGTGGTTGAGCACTAGTGGGTGTATGAGATCCCTTTCTATATTGTATAAGAGTCAAACTTACCTATAACCCTATTTGTGATGTAAAGGGTACAGGTCGACCCCACCATAAAGTGAAATATAATTAATATAAAAGATAATTAATGTAAAACATAATTAATATGGTAATTATTAATTATATTATAAGTTATTGAGGTCGGCCATGTTGTGCCAATAGACACTATTGTTGACAGGTTCAGTCTACTATAAATAAAGGTAAAATTCCCCATTGAGGAATCATATCACAAGTGTGAGTTTGGAAATTTCAGCAAACACTTGTTCTTGGGAAAAGTGTGCACCTCTCTTGGGCACTAGTCTTCTAGGTTTATGGTGTGAGAGGTCTTTCTCTTGAAGAATATAGCAAAGGATTGGATGTGTTTTCTTCCCTTGTTGAGAAGGGTTTCCCAGGATATTTCTTGTGTACTTGTGCATGGTGTTTCTTCTTGTGATCTTGGTTGCTTCAAAAAATTGTTTATGGTTTAAGTAAAATGCTAAAAATGGAATGAACTTCATGCTTAATCCTAGATTATTGAAAAATCAACAGGGATAAGAAGAATCTCCTCTTTCAGACTCTTGTTACACCTATTATTCTTTATGGATGCGAAGTCTTGGGATATAGTATCTCTCGTGAATCCTAGAGAAAGATAGAGAAAATAAAAAATAATTTTATAACCTATAACCTTAAAATTAAAGGAAATACGCCCTATCCCATCCTCCTCTTAGAAACAAGCCTCTCCCCCATTGTGATCATGGCTATGAATAGATACCTATTGTATAAGAACAAGTTAAACAACAACGAAGACAAGAGGCTTCCTAAAATTGGTTCAAAATCGAGTCATAACCACCATCGAATCAAGCGAGGATGGCATAGAGATGTTCGGTCTTGAATAAACTATTGGAGAATCATGGAAGACACCATTTTACAGAATAAATATACTATTAAAAAAACGTCGAATCAAAATTTAAGGAGAAAATGTGGTGTGATGAAGAGTTAGAGGAAAAAAAAATTAAGGTATTATAAGGATGTAATCAACCCTAATCTAAAATATAAAAATTATCTATCTGTTTTGCCAAGTGTAAAGAAAAAAATAAGCATTGCTAAGATAATTTATTAATGATTTGATTACTTAATAAGGAATAAATTTTAGTGATTTGATTACTTAATTTACTAGTGATTTGATTAGGAATCACTTTTAGTGATTCGATTACTTAATTTATTGTAGTGTGTATTTTTTTTATTAACGAAATAAAGTATTTCTTTAATTTATAAATTTGATTACTTAATTAATTTATTAAAGTGTATATCCTATTGAAAGGCTTCTCTCAATATTGCAACAATAGTAAGTTGATATTGATCATGAAGGAAACTGGAGCAAATGCAAGCTAGGGTTTGGTAGTCATGTCCACAACAAAGGAAAACATGAGTACCAAGGGGGCGGTAATGGAACCCCCTCATACAAGCAGGTAGTAGTAGATAGAGGGAAAGGCCCACGAGGCGTAGGTTTCAAGGCACTAATGACAAGCACCTCGGGATCAGAACCAGAAAAGAGTCAGGAAAGCAACCAGAGGAAAAGAGATGGCATGGGGGAAGAAGCCAGAGAAACTCAGAATGTTGCGCAAGAAACGGCGAGTCCCAATGGGGAAGAAGGGCGCAACCCATGTAAACCAAATACAACAATGATACCCAAGGTAATACTGGAAAATCCGCAAATGCAACTCTATAGGGACTAGATGAATACACATGTGCTAATCTGCAAGTTTATGGGTTTGTGGCCCACAAAAAGAACGTTGCACAACTGGATTCAATATAAATGGAAGCCAAGCGGAGAAGTGGAACTACACCTAGGCTCGAAAGGCTTCTTTACAGTAGTTTTCATGAACCTAGAAGATAGGAATAAGATATTTGAGGGGGGGGCATACTTCCACGCCTCAGCAGGATTGTACATGTGACCAAGGAAGGAAAACTTCTCCCCCGAGAAAGAAACTTTCAAAAATGTACCAGTATGGCTGAGACTTTACTCCTTGTCATTATATTACTGGCGAACTTCCACCTTTGAATCAATAGGGAACAAACTGGGAAAATATGTGAAGACATCAGAAGCAACCCTAAAAAGATGATACACATCCTATGCAAGAATCTGCATAGAGATGGATGTGTCGGGGGCACTCCCAGAAGCCATAATCCTAGAATTTAGGGAGGAGGAATGGATACAAAACATTGACTATGAGTAGATCCCCTTCAGATGCATAAGATGTCATGAACATGGACACCTAATCATAGAATGTCTGATCATTAAAAAACAAGAAGCGGAAAACCCCAAACTACAACAGGATGAGGATGGGTTTATAAAACCAAACCACAGAAACAGAGCTAACAAGAAACAAAGTAAAACCCCAGCAGGGAGAAATCCAGAGGCTAGGAATAAAACACAAGGACCGGACAAGACCAACAAAGGGGAGGAAGGAGGAAAGGAAAAGACAAAAGCTAAAGAAGCTAGGGAACAAGCAACAAATGAGGATACAGATAGACCAAGAAAGGAGATGGGACAAGGGGGTAGCACAACTCCTATGGATGGAGAAACCATAGATACCCCCAACCCCATGCAGGAGGAATACAAAGACATGGAAATGACTCCAAGCGAGGTAGGAACGGAAGATCCTGATCTCATAGACATTGTGTAAAGGGAAGGGATCGATCTCCCGAACATACTGGAGCAATGGAAAAGGCAGGGCATAGACAATGTACCAGCGGAGCAACTAGACCGCATCCAATACCTGTTCCTCCTAGGGGAGGAAGCCAAATCCAGAGGGCTCAAGCACACACATGGGGAGATAGGACACCTAGGAATCAAAGCAGGCAAAGGACAACCGCAATTCTCACCCAAGCAGACGAGAAGGAAAAAAGGTAGGAAATCAAACAACATATCCCTACAGGAACTAGGAGCTCTGCTGATAAAGTCAGGTAAGATCAAAAATATCTTTCCCAAATCCCCCCCACATGTTTAAATGAATATTATAGCATGGAATATAAGAGGTCTAAACAACCCACGAAAGCAGAGAATTCTTAGAAATAGACTTAGGAAAGAACAACAGGACCTTTGTTTCATCCAAGAGACAAAATGCATTGTAGATAGAATGGAAACAATCAACAAAAAACAATGGAGAAAGTACAATATGTTGGTTGTCGAAGGACAATAGATGGCAAGAGGTATCCTCACCTTGTGGAACCCACAAGTGATGAACCTAATAGCGGCTGAGGCTACCAAGCACACACTTTCGGTTAACATGCAAATCATTGGGAATACAAAGATGATTCTATGAACTGATGTGTATGAACCCTAGATGCTAGAGGAAAAGAGAAGAGTGCTTCTATACCTAGAAGACCTAAAAGCTTGCTCCAACAACCTCCACTAGATCTTGGCAGGGGACTTCAACATCATCACATCACCTGCAGAGAAAAAAGGAGGCACCAAGAGATTGGATAGAGATGTGGAAGAATTCTCAACGTTTATAGACACAACGCAGATGGTGGACATTAGAACCAATAACAAACATTTCACTTGGAACAAGAAACAAATAAATCAACATCAGGTTGTGATCAGAATAGACAGATTCTTGGAGTTGGAATCCATCATTATGCAGGGGTTAACCTTAGATTGCAACATCCTTCCCTGGGGGGGTTCTGATCACTGGCCAATCCAACTGGAAGCAGACTTCCCAACCACCCCAAAGAATAGACCATTCAGATTTGAGAAATTTTGGATTGAACACCCCACCTTCAAGGAGAACATCAACCAGTGGTGGCAGGAGGAACAATCATTGCAAGGGACACAGATGTTCAAACTCTATAAGAAACTAAAGTACATCAAATATAAGCTCAAGGAGTGGAACAAGGAATTTTTTGGCAACATAAACCAAGAGAAGGAAAATATTGAAGATAGAATGAGAAGACTCCAGGAAGTTTGCATAGAGGAGGGCTATACAGAGGATCGAAAAAAGGAAGAGATCCAAATGACCCATGAATGGGAGGGAAGATGCCAGCAGGAAGAAATTATATGTTTCCAAAAGTCCCGAATTAGATGGCTAAAGGAAGGAGAGAGGAACACCAAGTTTTTTCATAGAACAACCGGTGCTAGAAAATCCCATAACAAAATCCTGAAAATTAAGGATGAGGATGGGTTCGAGAGAGAATCCAACAAGGAGATTGAAAATACCTTGGTAAGTCACTTCCATGGGATATCCTAGGAACCCAACAAAGACCAAATAGAGTCCATCCAAAGGACAATGCAACACATCCCCCATCTGGTCACCGAGGAACAGAATAACAACCTAAACAAACCCATAGCTAAGGAGGAAATAGATCAAGTGATCCAAGAGATTCCCAATGGGAAATCCCCAAGCCCAGATGGTTTCATAGTGGAATTATTCAAAGCCTATTGGGAAGTGGTCAAACACGATGTTTAGAGGGTGGTGGAGGACTCTAGATGGTCAGCCTCCATCCTAAAAGTGTTAAATGCCACAATGATTACTCTAATCCCCAAAGAAAATGAAGCAAGGACCCCTGACCATTACAGACCCATAGCTTTATGCAATTTTGTTTACAAGATAATCTCCAAAGTCATAGCCAATAGATTGAAACCCCTCCTACCCACATTGATTTCACAAGAACAGGTGGGTTTTGTGGAAGGATGACATATCATGGACAACATCATCCATGCCCATGAGCTAATCCACACCTTGAAAATCCAGAGGAGAGGGGGGATGATAATACAACTTGACCTAGAAAAATCCTATGACAAAATTAGCTGGCACTAAATAGTTAATACTCTGGAAGCCTTTTGTTTCACCCAACACTGGATCAGTTGGATTATCATCCTAGTCTTAACGACAAGTTACTCTCTCCTGATAAATGGAGCCCCAGCCAAACCCTTCTGGCCTACTATAGTCATCAGACAAGGATATCCTCTATCCCCTTCCTATTCATTCTGATGATGGAAGGTCTCAGGCGAAGCATAAAAAGTGCAACAACAGTAGGAGAAATAACAGGCCTCAAACCTTTCGAAAATTGCACTACTTCCACACACAAACAGTTCATGGATGACACCTTACTCCATGGCATACCCACGGTAAAGGAAGAAAAAACTTTTAAAAGGATCTTAGAAGAGTTTGGGGAAGCCTAAAGAGCCAATATCAACCATTCCAAATCGATGATCTACTTTTTCAACACCAACCCTGCAATTCAAAGGAACCTAGCAAATATTTTGGACTTTGAGTGAAAAACACTCCCAACCAAATACTTGGAATCCCCCTGATGGACAGAGCATACAAAATGGAAACTTGGGAAGGAGTGCTCAATAAGCTACAGGAGAGGGTGAAAAAGTGGATGTACATATCCCTCAACCTTGCGGGGAGACTTGTACTGACCAAGACAGTTCTGCAAGAAATTCCAACCTATATGATGTCTGTATTTCCCGCCCCCAAAGGAATACTATAAAAAATAAGGACCATCCAAAGGGACTTCCTATGGCGAGGAGCGAAAACAAAGAAAAAATGGGCCCTGGTGGCTTGGGAGAAGGTTTGCAAGCCAAAATGCAAAGGAGGATTGGGGCTACAAGACCCACAAGTAACCAACAAAGCTTATGGGATGAAACTCTGGTGGCGAAGGGTTAAAGAAACTTCTACCCCATGGTCAAACCTAGAAGGCCAAGTATGCCCCAGACATAAACGACCAAGACTGAATTCTTTTTATGGGCACCAAGGAGGGATCAACCATCTGGAACCTAGCTTGGCGCAACAAAACCTAGGTCCAGAAACACAACTTCTGGGAAGTAAGGAATGGTTAAATAACTAGATTCTGGGAGGATGGCTGGCAATAGGAACCCAAAATGGAAATCTAGACAGGGAGGAACTCCAACAGGACATGATCGCGCAAGGAAAAACCAAAGTACACCACTATTGGAAGTAAGAAACATATTGAAACAGATGGAGAATCTGGGACAATCTTAATTCCCAAACTAGAGATCGGACCACAACAATCATGAAAGAGGTGGAGGAGGAACTGGGGAAAAGGAAAATTTCAGTCTCGGAAGAAGAAGACCAATTAATATGGGGTCGAAAAAATGGTGGGGAATTCAACTTGAAGGAAGCCTGACATTACATCGTGGACCAAGGCCAAGAATACCCAGTGCAACTATGGGATAAGCTCTAGAGCAGCCCCCAGTGGCCAAAAATAAAAAATTTCAAATGGTTAGTAATTCACAACCGAATTCTAACCTGGGAAAACCTAAGGAAAAGGAGCTTCATAGGCCCGTCACGATGCCACCTCTGTCAAGCTAAGGATGAAACAACAAATCATCTCCTCGATGGATGTACCTACACAACAGAGATATGGGACTGGGCGGAAGGTATTTTTTGACAATCCAATAGGACCCGAGGTAACATCTGCGCAACCATCAACAACTGGAATGAGAGTTATAGCGAAAATGAAGAGGTGAACCTATGTTGGTATCTCATTCTAGGGATGAACATATGGACAATATGGAAAGAAAGGAACCAGCGCATATTCAAGAATGAAAGCCTCCAAAAGGGAAAATCAAAGAAAAAATAATCTCCATGACAAGAGAAACGGTGCAGAGCCGCAACTACCAGAATGAGAAAGTGTAACTCACAGGTCGGGACTCTAGAGTCCTAGAAGCTTTTCACCTAAAATATGGGCACAACCGCACACAAATAGGATAACCACAACAACTCCAAATAGGTGAGCGCAACTAGAATCCACCTCCAACAGGGTCCCTCAAGTTCAATTTCGATGGGGCGGAAAAGGGAAACCCAGGCATGACAGGAATGGGAGGGGTTATCGGGGATAATGGTAGCAACATAATCTGGTTGTATGCTGAGAATATGGGAAATTCAACTAACAACGCAACGGAATTTAGAGCCCTGGAGATCGGCCTCAAGATACTAATCCATGAAAGGATGAAAAACACTATCGTGGAAGGTGACTCCACTTTGGTAATCAACATAGTGAAGAGACTCCAAAATGGCACCAGAGTGGGAAAAGTTCAGAGACACTGGCGCTTCGCACACTCCCTGCAAAAAATCTAGGAGCATCTGCAAAAAATAAACATAGTGGAGTTGCGTTGGGTATGCAAGTCAGCAAATGGCTTGGTGGACAGAATCACTAATGAAGGCGTTAGCAAGGAAGGATAAAATTTAGACACCACCTGGAGAAACATCCCAAACGGTCAATTCAAAACAAACTACATACAACTAGAGACAAAATACTGTGACGGAAGCTAAAGTACGGAAGGTCACATTGAGAGGAGTGGTGCAAGGCCAATAGGCAGGCATGACGAATCCATGTAGAATCTTCATGGCCAACATTTGATCACAAGTGAAAATGCAAGATCAAACCACACAACAGATGGGGGTACGACATCAAGGTCACATCAGTAGGAAAAAGTGTAGGGGAAAGTATAGATGGGACTCAGCAGGTCGTGAGTGACGTAGGACAAAAGATGTTACCATGCACCAGTATGGTTACACCTCTCCCAAGAACAGGTACGGGGAAGAACACAGTTGGTTACACAACAAGCAGGGGAAATGGACGACGTAGGTATAACGAACGGATTGTCATGGTCACACATACCGAGACAGAGAAAAAGGATGGGAAGGATCACCTCTACGAGCAGACCATGATTGCAAGGACGAGTCTGCAGCAAGAGAATTTCCATAAGAGGCGAAGCACTAGGAATAGGTGCAGCTAGGAAAAGCACAACAGTATGAGCCACCACTAAAACAAGGGCTCGGAAAGAAGGAACCCCTGGGTCGATAGGAACAAGAGGAGAATTTAGGGAAAGAACCGCCACAAGCTAGCCAAGATGGTGTGTATGAAGAAAATGCACATCAAAAGAAACACCCAGATGGAAGAAAATTCGACAAGCCATAGGAGGATTTCAAGGATTGAGAAAGCAACCTGAGATGCCAAGGGTACCTTCCAGGTGCTAGTCGAACCAAAAGGAAAAGCGACCATCACCAGGTGGGAGAAGGAAATCACTGCCAAGCGCAAGATCAAATCCTGGGAGGAACTGAGCCAAGAAGCGGGCTGGATAATGGACCCAGGGACCACGCAGTCCAGGGAAACCCTCTACCATAAGACGGTAGAGATGGCATGGTGGACAAAGATGTTAATAAGAAAAGTTAGCATAGAAATAAATCTGCCAACCGGAAGGGTAACAAGGACCACAATTTTTTTTTAAAATAAATCCTGAGTCACCTCAGCAACCTGGACGCTAGTACAAAATGAATTGCAGAGGAACAAAAGAACTAGAAGGAGAAGCTAGATCAAATGGCTGCCCAATTCCACTTATACTTGCGCTATTTCCATCATATGGACATCACACCAGTTGATGGGAATGGAACACCATCCCGGATCAAGAAGACCCCCATGGTGGCCCAGAAGGAGGAGAACAAGGACAAGGCGAAAGATGGAAAGAAGCATCTCATAATCCTGGACTAGCGTTGGGTTAGCCAATGATCAGTGAATGTTACTAGGTCTGTCTCAATTATTGTCTTGTATTTTTTATGTTTTCTATTATGATTAGCTTGTCAAAAACTGGATATGATGGGACTGGACCGGTTTCCTAATGTGGCAGTCCAGCCATACCCCTTTGTTATCTCAAAGAACACAACTCTGAAACCCTTGGGTTGGTTTCCTTTTTGGCAGACTAAGGAGTTCCTCTTTTTGTATATTATTCTTTTTTAGTAATATAGATACTCACACTCACAAAAAAAAATA
>ML831527.1:54417-82809 GCA_009831015.1 Picea engelmannii | reverse complement strand
GACCCTTATTTATACTAAATATGTCTATTAAGAGAAGCATCTAGAGAAAGATCCTTATAGAAGCGGAAGCTTCTATTAGGTCTTCTTACATCCGCCTTATTCTATTTTATTGAAAGGCCTTATTAATATTGACCTTTATTACATCTGAATACATTGATCTACCTATGTGCGGGTTAGGACCTTAACATCCATGCACCTCTTGATTGGCTTCCTTTCTCATTCCCTGATTGTGCATAAGTGTGTTGATTACCACACCCTTGTATTGATTATTTTTGTTTCTCGATATGATGTGGATGGTTATATACAATAACTCTAGGAATTAATTCTTTTTTCTTCAAATATGCAACACATTGTGTCTTTGATTCAATGAGTTCCTTAGCTTCCCGATTGTGTCTTTCCTACGGTTTTGTTTCATCTCCTTATGTAAACTCTGCCTCTGATTCAACTTCATATTCTTTAGTAATGTCTTTGCTTCCCTCCATAGGGCCTTATTGCTTACTAAGAGACACATCCTAAAATTGAATTTTATTTTTCTTGTACCAAATATTTAGAAACTTCTTTTGCACATTAATATTAATTGTACCAATTGAGTCGATCCATGGATATCCAAAAACAACATCCACATTAGCCTTATCTATAGTATGGAAATCATAATGAAATGCATATTTATCCATACTTAGATTTGAATATTTTTACCCTCAACTTGTGTTCTTTGGATACTCTTTGCAAGATATTGCAATCTATTAATGAACTGGACATTGATAAAAATTTATTCACAACTAGGTTTAATAGAAATAACTACATTTTCTTTATGAGTACAACCATGAACCTGTAATATAGAGTTTCCATGTGAAAATAAACCCTTGGTTCTTTCTTTATCCTTACTCTTGGCACACGACCACTTGTCTAAAAACACTTTTTCAAATTCTTCGTCAGAGAGTGCCATAATTTAGCTATAGTGATGCAGGAGCATCTCAAGCGAGCCAACATGGGGATAAAGGATGGCTAGAAAAAGTGCCCAGTGCAAATTTTGAAATATCTTGAACCATTAATGAAACCATCAAGTGGAGGCACACTTGTAAAATGTAAACATACCTTGAGCGATTCGCTCTCGTCCTTAGTAGGTAGAAGGCATTTATGGTATTTAATGTAAGTAGATAGAATTTAATTCTAGATTTGACAGTTTTAAAATGAGAGAGGGAAACAGGATATAGACACCCTCATTTTGTATTGTAACATATAGAAGAAGACAACAGAAGAATAAGAAGAAGAAGAGAGAATAGAGCATAGAAGAAGAGAAGCAGAGAGTTGTGTAGCCAAACTCCATGTACATAAGTTCTTAATTAATACAAGAAAGCTGTGATTCAGACTCATGGTGTTCATATATTCTCTGTGTATGCATTTTTGTATGTTATGCTCATGAATGTTTTACTCTTTCTGTCATGCAATTGCTTTTATGCTATGTATGAATGATTTCTTGTTGAATGTTTGAAATCTGAGAGAGAGAGAGAGTAAGAGAAATGAGTTGCAATTGTTTCTCTATCCGAGCAAGAGTTCCTACAAGGAGTGTAGTTGAATTGTCTGCAAGGAGTGTGTCGGAAAAGTGTTCAGAGGTTTGTCTCTAAAATCTCAGGAAAGATAGATTTTGTTCTCATTTCCCTGGAAGTGCAGTTGGGTACAGGAGCCATGCAAGGTGTGCGCAGGCTGACTATAGTTTCAGGTTTGGTGACCTGGATGATTGGTTGAGAGACTACTGTTGCAAGTGTGCGCAGAGTCAAAGGGATTTCAACACTTGAAGGTGATTGAAAGTCTGCCGCAAGGAGTGCGAGCAGGAGTTTTCTAAAAGACTCAGAGTTGGAGAAAATTCAGGAAGGATAAATCCTTCAAAGTCATTGTCGGAGGCATAGGAAGTTTGTGCACTGAAACCAGTGAGGAAGCGTTGCGAGTTGGGTCATAGGTGGTTAAGTACCATGGAAAGTCACTTAGTAACGAATTGTAGAAGTCCTTGTGAAAGGAAAAGACAGACGGTCGGAATTCTCTGTGGAGAATTCACAAAGTCTCGTGGGCCGTTAGATCTCACGAAGGAGCAGGGGAGTTACGACGAGTATTCCCAAAGGTTCTAATCTCAGGAGGAGTAGAGTCGTAGATCCAAGCCACAAGAGCCGCTGGATTTACCCGTGAACTTCTATTTCAGGTTTTCACGAGTGGAAGTCCCATAATTTTGGCAATAGGACTCGCCAAATCACAAAACGCGAAGTCCCAAAGGCCGAAAGGATCGTGTCAGCCACAGAATTGGTAGGTGGATAGGTGGTGTATTATCAGTGCGGAAGTCAATTTCCGTTGACCATTTCGGGGTTTCATGGGGTGAATTTCTGAATTCTTTCCATTAGGATTCATGATATCGCGAAGTCCGAAGTCTCAATGGAGTGAAAGGAGTTGAAAAGTCAACCTTGTGAGTGCATCAGAATTTTGGTAAATCGGGTTTCGAGAATCGTGGGAACAAGTTTCTTGACATCACGACTGTCGAAATCGCAAGAAGGGGTAATCCGAAAGAGAGAGAAAAGGTCAGTGTTGGCTGTTTTCGGGTTCCGGATATTTGGAGACAGGGTGCTTGGCCATGGGATTCGTGAAAGTGAGAAGTCCGATTTCTTGAAATACAAGGGGGGAATTTCTCAAAGTTAAGTGTGGGTGCAGATTTCCCGAAAGGGAAATAGAAGAGCCATTGCAAAGCTCTTCAGGCTAGTGTAAGGGAAAAGATCATGTTGACGTGGACCTTCTGACCTATGGGTTGAAGGAGGGTTTTGGGCGTCGTTGTCAGTTTGGTATCAGAGCTCAGAAAGGTTCTTTGCTTTCTGTAGCAGAGAAAAGGAAAATTCACCATGCTGCCAAGAAGAAGGGACAGACAAACACTCGATCCACTAGAGGAGAGGGAAGTGCTGAGAAGAAGAGGTAGGCAGATGACTGATCCCACCATGGGAAAATAAATGCGTGATTTATGCACCAGACTTGAGGACATGGAGACAACATAGAGGCATACAGTCAGTGCTGGGTATCTTAGTGATTCCAAAAGTGAAATTGAGGCTGAACATGAAGAAGAAGTTGCAGTCGAAGATGCAGCAAACGAATGTTTGATTAGGTCTATTGCAAGAATGGGTGCAATAGAAAAAATGGACATTCTAGTTTATGAGGGAAATCTAGATGCAGAGGAGATTTTAGACTGGATTAGAGCTCTGGACACATACTTTGACTATGAATATGTCGAAGAGGACAAGAAGGTCAAACATGTTTTCACGAGATTAAAGGGACATGCAACATTGTGGTGGGATGAACTACAAGATGACAGACACTGCAAAGGCAAAAAGAAGATCAAAATCTAGGACAGAATGGTCGTGAAGATGAAAGTGAAATTCATCCCCAAAGATTATCAAATTAATCTGTTTCGAAGGATGCAAAACTTGAGACAGAAGCTGATGACAGTGAAAGAATACACTGAAGAATTCTACAAGATGAACATCAGGGCAGGTCATCGGGAAAGTGATGATGAAAAGGTTTCTAGATACATGAATGGCCTAAGATATGACATTCAGGATGAGATGAGCATGGTAACCATCAGAATGGTGGAAGATTCTTATCATATGGCTCTAAAAGAAGAAGAGAAGCTGAGTCGAAAGCAGGGTCAAAGAGGTCGAGGCAGAAGTCAGCCCAAAGGAAAATCAGTTGCCCAGGATAAAATTCAGAAGCCCAAGGAGGACTGGAAGAAACCTCAGACTCGAACTGAGAGGGGTGGAAGCTCACAGTGAGGGAAATATGTTGAACAGAGAGGGCAGCATACCGAGCAGAAAGGAGATTATGCTGATAATAATAATTTTCCTCGTACCATAGGTAGAGGAAGGGGAAGAGGCGGAGTAATAACCTGCTTCACATGTGGAAAGAATGGGAACAAGTCTTATGAGTGTCCAGATAAAAGGAAAGAGAGTGGAGAGACTCACATCACCTAAGCATAGAGGTGATATGTTGAGGTGGAAGATGTTGAAGGTGGAAGATTGTTGATGATGTGAAAAGCTATTTTGACACCAGAGAAGGAGGTGGAGGGTTCGGTCCAAAGAAATAGACTTTTCTAGACTACTTGCAAAACCAAGGATATGGTATGCAAGGTCATTGTGGATAGTGGTAGCACAGATAATCTCATTTTTACAAAGATGGTAGAAAAGATGGAGTTGGAGACGATTGATCATCCAAACCCATACCGAGTTTCATGGCTACAGAAAGGACATCAGGTAACTGTCACTAAACAGTGTTTAGTTGAATTTAAGATAGGAGGATATAATGATAAGATACTTTGTGATGTTATTCCCATGTATGTTTGTCATCTATTGTTGGGTATACCATGGCAATATGATAGGAATGTGATTCATGATGGGAGAATGAACACATACACCCTAGAGAAGAATGGGAGAACTCACATGTTGCTTCCAATCAAGGATAAGGAGGTGAAATCTGAAGTAAGTAACACCACACTTCTCATGAGTGGGAAGGAACTTCTTACAGCGTTTAAGAAGAAGGAGGAACCACAATTCATTGTGGTCAGAAAGCCTAGAATTGTTTTGACCAACACAAGAGTGGATGATTTACCAGAAGAAGTTCAGGAACTGCTGGAAGAATTCACTGACATAGTAGTGGACAAACTACCTCGTTTGTTGCCACCGATTAGGAGTGTGAGTCATCATATTGATCTCATACCAGGATCCAGTTTGCAAAAAAAATCAACGTACAGATTGATGCCGCAAGAGAATGAAGAGGTTAAAAGACAAGTCCAGGAGTTGTTGGACAAAGGTTTGGTTAGAGAAAGCTTGAGTCTGTGTGTTGTTCCGACAGTAATCAGTCCGAAGAAAGATGGAGGCTGGAGGATGTGTACTGACTCGAGGGTGATTAACAAGATAACCATCAGGTACAAATTTCCATTGCCAAGGATGGATGATCTGATGGATTTCTTGAGTGGAGAAAAATTCTTTTCAAAGATTGATTTGAAAAGCGGTTATCATCAAATCCGCATGAGAGAAGGTGATGAATGGAGGACAGCATTCAAAACCAACGAAGGGTTGTATGAATGTCTTGTTATGTTGTTTGGCTTAACAAATGCACTGAGTACCTTCATGAGGTTGATGAACAAAGTCCTGAGGGATTTCATCGGAAAATTTGCTATCGTATATATGGATGACATATTAGTTTTCAGTAAAACAGTGGCAGAGCATCTGAAACATTTGGCTATAGTGATGCAAAGGTTACATGAGGAGAATTTGTTGATAAACATGAAGAAATCCTCATTCATGAAGACAGAGCTCATTTACTTGGGATTTGTTATTTCTGCAGATGAGTTGAGGATGGACCCAGATAGGGTGGAGGTAATCAAGAATTGGCCATCACCAAAAAATATCTTTGAGGTGAGAATTTTTCACGGATTGGCTAGTTTCTACCGAAAATTCATTAGAAATTTCAGTGGAATTAGTGCACTGATGATGGATACAGTGAAGAAAAGACACAAGTCTTTTCACTGGACAGAAGAGGCTGAGAAGAGTTTTAATCTGTTGAAGAGGAATATTATGGAACAACCAATTTTGGTGTTGCCAGATTTCCAAAAGACATTTCAAGTGAAATGCGATGCAAGTGGATTTACAATAGGGGCAGTCTTGAGCCAAGAGGACATGTCGATAGCATACTTTAGCGAAAATATGAATGAAGCGAAAGTGAAATACTCCACTTATGATAAGGAGTTTTATGCTATTATACAAGCAGTGAAGAAATGGAGGCATTACTTGATCCCGAAAGAGTTTGTCTTGTATAGTGACAATCATGCATTGCAATTTGTGACTCAACAGGAAAAGTTGAACCAAAGACATGTAAAATGGGTTGAATATATGCAAAAATTCACTTTTGTGATTAAACATATTTCTAGTACTTCTAACAAATTTGTTGATGCTTTGAGTAGGAAGTTTTTTCTATTGCAGGAGTTCAGGGTCAAAATGTTGGGTTTTGATGACCTCAGGGAGATGTACAGAGATGATCCAGATTTTAAGGAGGTGTACGGAGCATCTGAGAATCCAATTCTCAGTGATAGAAGCAAATGGGCAGAATACATGATCCAGGAAGGATTATTGTTTAAAGGTAATCAGCTTTGTATTCTGAAATGTTCCATGAGGGAGAATTTGTTGAAGGAGAAACACAATGGAGGATTAGCAGGGCACTTTGGTCATGACAAGATGTTTGCAAAGTTGAATGAGTCATATTTTTGGCCAGGAATTCTAGCATACGTCAAGATATTCATGGACAGATGTAGAATTTGCCAGCGTTCGAAGGGAAGGAGATAGAATGCAGGGTTTTATCAACCATTTCCAATACCTGAGAGGCCATGGGACGCAGTCAGCATGGATTTCATATTGGGGTTGCCAAGAACACAAAGAGGTTTCGACTCAATCTTTGTGTTGGTGGATATATTTTCCAAGATGGCACACTTCATTCCATGTCACAAGGCTAGTGACACAACTCACATTGCAAATCTGTTTTTCAAAGAAGTCATTCGACTTCACGGCTTACCAAGGAGCATAGTTTCGGATCGAGACACCAAGTTCATAGGACACTTTTGGAGGACCTTATGGAAGAAGCTCAGAACTAACTTGTCATTTAGTTTGGCTTATCATCCTCATATGGATGGATAGAAAGAGGTGGTGGACAGAATTCTGGGAGACTTGCTGAGAAGCTTGGTGACAGAACACCATAGCCAGTGGGACAACATATTACCACTGGAGAAATTTGCTTATAACCACTCAGTTAATAGAAGCACAAGGTAGAGTCCATTTCAGATTGTCTATGGCATGCAACCGAGATGAATTTATGAATTGAGGGATTCAGAACAGACTGCTATTAGGAGCGCTAGTGCAAAATATTTCACAGAGGCGATGAAGGAACTTCACAGCCAGGTGAAGGAGTGTTTACAGAGTTCAAGACAGGAATATAAGCGCAGAGCAGATCAACAAAAGAGACAACTTCAATTTGAGGTTGGTGATTTGATCATGGCACATTTGAGAAAGGAAAGGTTCCCGAGAGGAACATATAATAAACTGAAGATGAAGAAAATCGGACCATGCAAAGTCTTGAAGAAATTTGGGGCGAATGCTTACGAGATTGAATTACCCGATGGGATCGGAATTTCTCTGATATTCAATATCTCAGATTTGTACCCATATAAATCTAGGGAAGTAGAAGGAGGAAATGAACAGCCAGAAGTCCAGTGGACAAAGAATATTCCAATTGGAGAAAATCCACAGATGGAGCGCATACTAGACAAAAGAGTGAGCAAGAAGACCAGGCGAAAGTAATACTTTGAATATTTGGTCAAGTGGAAGGGCCATCCAGTTGAAGATGCCAGCTGGGAGAATGAAGTAGAGATCCAGAGGCATGGACACACCATACATGAGCTCATGGACAAAATCCCATGAAAATTTTCAAGCGAGGGAGTATGATGTAGGAGCATCTCAAGCGAGTCAGTGTGGAGATAAATGATGGCTGGAAAAAGAACCCAGCGCAAATTTTGAAATATCTTGAACCATTAATGAAACCATCAAATGGAGGCACACTTGTAAAATGTAAATAGACCTTGAGCGATTCACTCTCATCCTTAGTAGGTAGAAGGCATTTATGGTAGTTAATGTAAGTAGATAGAATTTAATTCTAGATTTGACAGTTTTAAAATGAGAGAGGGAAACGAGATATAGACACCCTCATTTTGTATTGTAACATATAGAAGAAGAGAACAGAAGAAGAAGAAGAAGAAGACAACATAGAGAATAGAAGAGGAGAAGAAGAGAGCTATGTAGCCGAACTCCATGTACAGAAGTTCTGAATTAATACAAGAAAGTTGTGATTCAGACTCACGGTGTTCATATATTCTTTGTGTATGAATTTTTTAATGTTATGCTCATGAATGTTTTACTCTTTTTGTCATGTAATTTCTTTTATGCTATGTATGAATGATTTCTTGTTGAATGTTTGAAATCTGAGAGAGAGAGAGTAAGAGGAATGAGTTTCAATTGTTTCTCTATCTGAGCAAGAGTTCTTGCAAGGAGTGTAGTTGAATTGTCCGCAAGGAGTGCATCAACAAAGTGTTTAGAGGTTTGTCTCTGAAAGCTTAGGAGAGATAGCTTTTGTTCTCATTTTCTTAGAAGTGTATTTGGGCACAGGAGTCATGCAAGGTGTGCGCAGGCTGACTATAGTTTCAGGTTTGGTGACCTGGATGATTGGTTGAGAGACTGCTGCTACAGGAGTGCGCAGAGTCAAAGGGATTTCAACACTTGAAGGTTTTTGAAGGTCTGCCGCAAGGAGTGTGAGTAGGAGTTTTCTGAAAGACTCAGAGTTGGAGAAAGTTCAGGAAGGATAAAGCCTTCAAAGTCATTGTCGGAGGCACAGGAATTTTTTGCACTGAAACCAATGAGGAAGTGTTGCAAGTTGGGTCATAGGTAGTTAAGTACCGTGGAAAGTCACTTAGTAACGAATTGCAGAAGTCCTTATGAAAGGAAAAGATAGACGGTCGAAATTCTCGTGGGCCATTAGATCTCACGAAGGAGCAAGGGAGTTACGGCGAGTATTCCCAAAGGTTCTAAGCTCAGGAGGAGTAGAGCCATAGATCCAAGCCATAGGAGCCGCTGGATTTACCCGTGAACTTCTATTTCAGGTTTTCGTGAGTGGAATTCCCATAATTTTGGCAACAGGACTTGCGAAATTACGAAACGCGAAGTCCCGAAGGCCGAAAGGATCGTGTGGGCCACTAAATCGGCAGGTGGATAGGTGGCATATTATCGGTGCAAAAGTCAATTTTCATTGACCATTTCAGGGTTTCGTGGGGTGAAGTTCCAAATTCTTTTCATTAGGATTTGCGATATCTCAAAGTCTAAAGTCTAGACGAAGTGAAAGGCGTTGAAAAGTCAACCTTGCGAGCACATCAAAATTTCGGTAAATCGGGTTTCAGGAATCGTGGGAACAAGTTGCTTGACATCGCGACCGCTGAAATCGCGATAAGGGGAAATATGAAAGATAGAGAAAAGGTCAGCGTTGGTTGTTTTCAGGTTTTGGAGATTTGGAGACAAGGCGCTTGGCCACTAAATTCGCAAAAGTGCGAAGTCCGATCTCTCGAAATACAAGGGGGGAATTTCTCAAAGTTAAGTGTGGGTGCAGATTTCCCGAAAGGGAAATAAAAGAGCCATTGCAAAGATCTTTGGGCCAATGTAAGGGAAAATATCCTGTTGGCGTGGAGCTTCCGATCTGCGGGTTGAAGGAGGGTTTTGGGCGTCATCGTCATATAGTTATGTGAATTCCACCAAATGGTTGCATCACCTTGTAATTTACAATCTACCCCAGTTTTACAATACTTTGTCCATGTTGACTTACTCTCTTTTATAAATTATTCAATACTAGGTCCATCATATTCTCTAGTAAAATACATCTTTCTTGGAATAAATCTTCAACAAAAATTAAATCTTAAAAATAACTTATTGTCCCAATCGCGTGGCTTTTTCCGAAAAAACCATGAAAATTTGACAAATTTAAAACATTGATAACATTTCTTCCTAGACTCCATTTCTTCTCATTTGTTTTTTGAAATTGAGTATTTTTCTAAGAGGAATTCAAATATCCAACTTGTTTCTAAACATTTTACTAAAAAAGGTTTGGATTTGAACTTGAAGTGCTCCACCTCCTTTTTTCCTTCAAAAAAAAAACTGCAAAAAGAACCAAAAAAATATTCTCTTATTTGGCCAAGGAAAGTGCTCTGATACCAATTGTTAGGTCCCTAATTGTAGCAGTCAACAAATATATATATCAACGAACAAATGATTATTAGAGTTTCTAAAAATATGCTAAAATTCATTTAAATGATACCAGAGCTTAAGCTAGGTATAACTAGTACAACTCAAGATTGAAAGAGCAAGACTTTAACATAAATGTAAGGATTTTATAAAAAAAAATTGCAGAGATATTTTATCAGCCTTATGGTTGTAGCAAACAAGTTGTTATAGAAGAAACATCAGCCACCAAAAATTGCAAGTAATCCACCCAAAACGCGTTTTGGAACTAGTAGAGTATAGGGGCAAATTACTACACTACTACATATTGGAAAAATTCTAATGATCTACTTGAGAAGTTACAAACAAAATTGGCCAAACTGTCTAAAAATAGAGGAAATTTTAAGTTCTTTTCTCCATCCTTCCAAATATAGTCGCAAGTGCGATGTACTTTTAAAATTGTCTCCCTTGTGACACCTTCTAAAGGTCGTCTCTCTTGAGACAACATCAAATGTGTGTCACTCTTGCTACGGTGTTGAATCTATGATGCAGGAGCATCGCTCACTCATCAAGTGAGCCAGCGCGTGGAGCAGAAAAGACAGTTGGACAACACCTATACAAATTTTGAAATGCTTTGGAAGTTGTTGCGCCGCTCTTTAATGAAGGCATGCATAAAGAAGCGCACTTGTATTGTAAAGGGGACCTTGAGCCTTTAAGCTCTCCTCCTTAGTATATAGGAAGGCATTTAATAGTTTTAATGCTGTTAGATAGGAATTTAATTGTAGATTTGATAGTTGTAGAGCTCGAGAGGGAAACGGAATATAGACACCCTCCTTTGTACATTGTAACATTATCAAACAGGAGCAAGAAGAGAAGAGAAAGCAGATAACTTATGGAGAACACCCATGTACAGATTGAATTAATATAAGAGAGCCTTTGATTCAATTTCATGACTGGTGTTGTTTCTCTGAGTGTGTTGTTTATGTGCTCATGAATGTTTGTTTTCTTTGTATGCATTTGCTTTGAATATGCTGTGTATGTGATTTCATAGTTGAATTGAAATCTGTGAGAGAGAGGGGAATAAGTTTCAATTGTTTCTCAGTCTGGGCCAGGAGATTCCTGCATAGAGTGTAGTCAAATTCATCCGCGTAGAGTGCGTTGATGAGGCTAGGCAGTTAAACTCTTATTCTCATTCGCCCAGAAATTTATTTGGGTTCGTAGAGCGTTCAGGAGAAGTGCAGGTTGAATTTGAAGTCTCAATAGCTAGTCTGAGCACAGGAAGGCAAGGATCACTGTGGCTACAAGTGCACAGGATCTGAAGGACTCAACACTTTGGGAGTTGTTGAGGATCGAGTACGAGAAGTGTGTGAAAGGTCTCAGAAAGGAGTCAGAGTTGACAAGCTCAGGAGGGATAGTTCCTTCGTGACTTCCTGGGAGAAGAAATTGGGAGAAGGTTCGAGCTGGAAGAAGCTTTGAAGCAGAAGAAATCCTCAAGGAGGAGAATCAACGGCCAGGGTTCGTAGGATAGATTCGTGAAATCCCGCTGACCATCAGATCTGGGAGAAGTGGTGAGGGATTTAACCCTTAGGCACAGGAAGAACCAAGAGCCATCGAGATTTGGCATATCGGGTTTCCCGGAGGCAAGAGTTTCATAGCTGTTGAAATCGCGATTTGCGATTTCCCGATCTAATCAAAGCCATTGATCGCTAGGGGGACAGGTGGCACAAGATCCTGGGAAGTCGAGATTCAACATTCGGGGTTTTACAATGCAAAGGAATTGCGACCGATGAAATCGTGATCCCGCAATTCCCGATAGAATGAATAAAGGAGGTGACGTGGCGAGGGGATAGCGCACGTGAAATCGGAGTTCGAGGTTCGAAGATTTGTGGTACAAGTGAACCAAAACATTGCATACGCCGATTTCTCGATAGGGAAATCCCCGACAGGAACGGAGAGCACTGACTTTTGACCCATCGGACTTCGGGGTTTTGAGTAGCACGAGGACGTGCACACAGGTTTCGCGATATCGCGAAACCCGATTTCCCGAGAAGACT
This sequence comes from Picea engelmannii, assembly GCA_009831015.1. Taxonomy (NCBI): domain Eukaryota; kingdom Viridiplantae; phylum Streptophyta; class Pinopsida; order Pinales; family Pinaceae; genus Picea; species Picea engelmannii. The sequence goes on along the minus strand of ML831527.1, from coordinate 70,925 downwards.
ACCGGGAGATCAATAGAGAATCCCGTGGGAAACAAAAGGTCCCGATACAGGATCTGAAGGGCATTGTAGCTCTTTGGGCTTGAGATGAAGAAGGTCCTGGTGAGAGCGATTGGACTGCGAGGGTCACAACTGTGCCAAGTGGTATCAGAGCGGGATTATCTTTGCTTTCTGTAGCAGAGAAGAAGAAGACATCATGCCACCTAGAAGAGAAAGGCAGTCACCTGGTCCAGAGGACAGGGATGCGCGAAGAAGAGGTAGGTCGGCAGGGAATCTAGAAATGGAGTGCCAAATGAGAGATCTTCGAGCAAGGCTTGAGGAGATGGAGACAGCGCAGAGATGCGGAGCTGGTGCTGGGGATCTTAGCGATTTCGAGGTTGAAGAGGAAGCTGGACACGAAGAAGAAGTCACAGCTGAGGATGCATCAACAGAGCGATTGATCAAAGCCATTGCCAGGATAGGTGTGAAGGCGAAAATGGATATTCCAGTCTACGAGGGAAGCCTGGATGCAGAAGAGTTGTTGGATTGGATCCGAGCTCTTGACACCTATTTTGATTATGAGGAGATCGAAGAGGATAAGAAAATTAGACATGATGTCACCAGGTTGAAGGGACATGCATCATTATGGTGGGACGAGCTACAGGCAGATAGACATTCCAAGGGGAAACAAAAGATAAAAAGCTGGGACAGGATGATCGTGAAGATGAAAGAGAAATTCATCCCCAGGGATTATCAGATCACACTGTTCAGGCGAATGCAGAACCTAAGACAGAAGATGATGATGGTGAAGGAGTACACCGAAGAGTTTTACAAGCTCAATATCCGAGTAGTTCATCGGGAGAGTGATGATGAGAAGGTGGTGAGATACCTGAATGGTTTAATATATGACATTCAGGATGAGTTAAGCATGATAACCATCAGAACAATTGAGGATGCTTACCAAATGGATCTGAAAGCCAAGGAGAAGCTGAGCCGCAAGCAAGGTCAGCGAGGGCGAGGAAGAAGTCAGCCCAGAGGCAAGGCAGTTTCCTAGGACAAATACCAGAAGCCCAAGGAGGAATGGCAGAAACCTCAGGGTAAGATTGAGAGAGGTGGAACCTCACAGAGGCAGCCGTATGTTGAGCTGAGAAGGCAGTAGAATGATCAGAGAGGAGATTATGTTGACGTGAACACTTTTCCTCGTACCAGAGGTAGGGGAAGAGGTAGAGGAGGAATCATCACATGTTTTACATGTGGGAAGGATGGACACAAAGCCGTTGATTGTCCAGACCAGAAAACGGACAGAGGAGAAGCTCACATCACTGAAGCGCAGAGGCGTGATGTCGAATACGAAGATGCAGACAGTGGAAGATCGCTTGGGATGCATAAAGTTCTCTTAACACCTGAGAAGGAGGTGGAGAACACAGCTCAAAGAAGAAGACTATTTAGGACAGCTTACAAAGCCAAGGACCGGAAATGCAAGGTCATCATGGACAGTGGAAGCACCGATAATCTCGTTTCGACCGAGATGGTGGAAAAATTGGAGTTGGAGACAACAGATCACCTGAGTCCATATAAAGTATCATGGTTACAGAAGGGACATCAGGTGAGTGTCACTAAACAATGTTTGCTTGAATTCAAAATAGGGGGTTATAATGATAAAATTCGGTGTGATGTTATTCCCATGGATGTATGTCATTTATTGTTGGGTAGACCATGGCAATATGACAGAAATGTTGTTCATGATGGGAGGATGAACACATATACCTTAGATAAGGATGGGAGAACAGATAGGTTACTTCTGATAAAGGATAAGGAGGTAAAGCCAGAAGTAAGCAGTATCATACTTCTCATGAGTGGGAAGGAGCTTCTCACAGAGATGGAGAAGAAGGAAGATCCACAATTCTTTGTGGTCAGGAAACCGAGGATTGTCCTGACTAGCACAAGAGTAGATGACTTGCCAGACGAGATTCAGGAACTGCTGAGAGAGTTCGCTGATATCATCGTGGATGAACTACCTCGTTCATTGCCACCGATGCGGGGTGTGAGTCACCACATAGGCCTCATACCTAGAGCAAGTTTGTCGAATAAGGCTGCATACAGACTAACACCTTAGGAGAATGAGGAAGTCAAAAAGCAGGTACAGGATCTACTGGAAAAAGGACTGGTCAGAGAAAGCCTGAGTCCATGTGTTGTTCTGACAGTACTTAGTCCAAAGAAGGATGGAGGCTGGAGAATGTGTATAGACTCCAGAGCGATAAAAAAAATCACAATCAGGTACATATTTCCACTGCCGAGAATGGATGATCTGATGGATTGCCTGAATGGGGCAAATTATTTTTCAAATATTGATCTTAAGAGAGGATATCACCAGATTCGCATGAGGGAAGGTGATGAATGGAAGACAACATTCAAGACAAATGAAGGTTTGTATGAATGGTTGGTCATGCCATTTGGTTTGACGAACGCGCCGAGCACATTCATGAGACTGATGAATGAAGTCCTGAGGGAATTCATTGGGAAGTTTGTTGTCGTGTATCTGGACGACATACTGATTTTCAGCAAGACCAAAGTTGAGCATTTGAAGCATTTGGCTATTTTGATGAGAATACTGCAGCAGGAGAAGTTGTTGGTCAACATGAAGAAATGTTCCTTCATGAAGACAGAGCTCATTTATTTGGGTTTTGTTATTTTAGCGAATGAGTTGAAAATGGATCCTGAGAAGGTGAAAGTGATCAAGAATTGGCCATCACTGAGAAATGTTTTTGAGGTGAGAAGTTTCCATGGATTAGCTAGTTTATACCGAAAGTTCATTAGAAATTTCAGTGGAATTAGCACTGCAATGATGGACATCATGAAAAAATGACATAAAGTTTTTCATTGGACAGCCGAGGCTGAAAAGAGCTTCAATCTGTTGAAGCGGAAGATCACAGAGCAACCAGTGTTGGTGTTGCCAGACTTTGAGAAGACATTTCAGGTGAAATGTGATGCGAGTGGATATGCCATAGGAGGGGTCTTGAGTCAGGATGATAGGCCAGTTGCATATTACAACGAGAAACTGGATGATGCAAAGATGAAATACTCCATATATTATAAGGAATTTTATGCCATCATACAGGCATTGAAGAAGTGGAGGCATTACTTGATACCCAAGGAATTTGTATTGTACAGCGATAATCATGCATTGCAGTTTGTGAGTCAATAAGAGAAGTTCAACCAGAAGCATGCAAAATGGGTAGAGTACATGCAGAATTTCACATTTGTGATCAAACAAATTTCTGGAACTGCTAACAAAGTGGCTGATGCTTTGAGCAGGAAATGTTTGTTGATGCAGGAGTTCAGAGTCAAGACATTGGGTTTTGAAAACCTAAAGGACATGTACGCAGGAGATGCAGACTTCGGAGAATCATACAAGGAAGATGAGAAGCCAGTTCTCAGGGATCGGAGTCCATGGATAGACTACATGATCCAGGAGGGATTGTTGTTCAGAGGAAATCAACTGTGCATTCCGAATTTCTCCATGAGGGAGAACTTGTTGAAAGAGAAGCACAGTGGAGGCTTAGCAGGTCACTTTGGTCACAACAAAACATTCACGAAGCTGAGTGAATCGTATTTTTGGATGGGCATGTGAGAAGATGTCAAGAGGTTTGTTGACAGGTGTAGAATTTGTCAGCATTCAAAGGGCCGGAAGCAAAATGCAGGGTTTTATCATCCATTGCCCATATCCGAGAGACCATGGGAGGCAATTAGCATGGATTTTGTACTGGGTTTGCCGAGGACGCAAAGAGGGGTTGATTCCATATTTGTGGTGGTGGATAGGTTTTCGAAAATGGCACATTTTATTCCGTGTCAGAAGACCAGTGATGCGACACACATCGCAAATTTGTTTTTCAAAGAAATCGTCAGACTGCATGGATTACCGAGAAGCATAGTATCGGATAAGGATACAAAGTTCATAGGTCATTTTTGGAGGACGCTATGGAAGAAGCTAGGAACTAACTTGGCCTTTATTTCAGCTTACCATCCTCAAAAGGATGGGCAGATAGAGGTGGTCAATAGAAGTCTGGGGGATCTATTGAGAAGCTTGGTGACAGAGCACCACAACAGTTGGGACCAGATATTACCTCAGGCAGAATTTGCATACAAGGATTCGGTGAATCGGAGTACAGGAAAAAGTCCATTCCATATTGTGTATGGAACACAACTGAGGGGAGTTTCTGAACTTAGGGAGTCAGAACAGGCTGCAACCAGCAGTGCTAGCACTGAAGATTTCACTGAAGCGATACAGGAACTTCACAGTCAAGTGAAGCAGCGACTGATGAAATCAAATCAGGAATACAAGCGCAGGGCCGATCAATGAAAGAGACAACTTCAGTTTGAAGTTGATGATATGGTTCTAGCGCACTTAAGGAAGGAAAGGTTCCCAAGGGGAACATATAACAAGCTCAAATTGAAAAAGATTGGGCCATGCAAAATCCTGAAGAAATTTGGGGAGAACGCTTACAAGATTGAGTTGTCAGATGGCATCGGGATATCTCCGATATTTAATATTTCAAATTTATACCCATACAGGGCTGGAGGAGCAGAAATTGGAACTAAAGAACCAGTGATCCAATGGCAGAAGCAATTACCAGTAGCAGAGAAGCCGCAGATGGAGTACATACTGGACAAGCAAGTAGGAAAGAGGACCAGATGGAAGCAGTACCTTCAGTACCTGGTAAAATGGAAAAATCACCCAGTCGAAGATGCTAGCTGGGAAAATGAAGCAATGATACAGAAGCATGGACACATCGTGCAGGAGCTCATGGACAGGAGCCCATGAATATTTTCAAGCCGAGGAGTATGATGCAGGAGCATCGCTCACTCATCAAGTGAGCCAGCGCGTGGAGCAGAAAAGATAGCTGGACAACGCCTATACAAATTTTGAAATGCTTTGGAAGTTGTTGCGCCTCTCTTTAATGAAGGCATGCATAAAGAAGCGCACTTGTATTGTAAAGGGGACCTTGAGCCTTTAATCTCTCATCCTTAGTAGATAGGAAGGCATTTAATAGTTTTAATGCTGTTAGATAGAAATTTAATTGTAGATTTGATAGTTGTAGAGTTCGAGAGGGAAACAGAATATAGACACCCTCCTTTTTACATTGTAACATTATCAAACAGGAGCAAGAAGAGAAGAGCAGGTAGAGAAATTATGGAGAACACCCATGTACAGATTGAATTAATATAAGAGATCCTTTGATTCAATTTCATGACTGGTGTTGTTTCTCTGAGTGTGTTGTTTATGTGCTCATGAATGTTTGTTTTCTTTGTATGCATTTGCTTTGAATATGCTGTGTATGTGATTTCATAGTTGAATTGAAATCAGTGAGAGAGAGGGGAATAAGTTTCAATTGTTTCTCAGTCTGGGCCAGGAGATTCCTGCATAGAGTGCAGTCGAATTCATCTGCATAGAGTGCGTTGATGAGGCTAGGCAGTTAAACTCTTATTCTCATTTGCCCAGAAATTTATTTGGGTTGGTAGAGTGTGCAGGAGAAGTGCAGGTTGAATTTGAAGTCTCAATAGCTAGTCTGAGCACAGGAAGACAAGGATCACTATGGCTGCAAGTGCACAGGATCTGAAGGACTCAACACTTTGGGAGTTGTTGAGGATCGAGTACGAGAAGTGTGTGAAAGGTCTCTGAAAGGAGTCAGAGTTGACAAGCTCAGGAGGGATAGTTCCTTCATGATTCCTGGGAGAAGAAACCAGGAGAAGGTTCGAGCCAGAAGAAGCTTTGAAGCGGAAGAAATCCTCAAGGAGGAGAATCAATGGCCAAGGTTCGCAGGATAGATTCAAGAAATCCCACTGACCGTCAGATCTGGGAGAAGTGGCGAGGGATTTAACCCTTAGGCACAGGAAGAACCAAGAGCCATCGGGATTCGGCATATCAGGTTTCCCGGAGGCAAGAGTTTCATAGCTGTTGAAATCACGATTTGCGATTTCCCGATCTAATCGGAGTCATTGATCGCTAGGGGGACAGGTGGCATGAGATCCCGGGAAGTCAGGATTCGACATTCGGGGTTTTACAATGCAAAGGAATTGCGACCGGTGAAATCGTGATCCCGCGATTCCCGATAGAACGAAGAAAGGAGGTGACATGGCGAGGGGATAGCGCATGTGCCATCAGAGTTCGGGGTTCGGAGATTTGTGGTACAAGTGAACCAAAAAATTACATACGCCGATTTCCCGATAGGAACGAAGAGCGCTAACTTTTGACCCATCGGAATTCGGGGTTTTGAGTAGCACGAGGAGGTGCACATAGGTTTCGCGATATCGCGAAACCCGATTTCCCGAGAAGATTGTCGGGAGTTCAATAGAGAATCCTGTGGGAAACAAAAGGTCCCGATACGGGATCTGAAGGGCATTGTAGCTCTTCGGGCCTGAGACGAAGAAGGTCCTGGTGAGAGCGGTTGGACTGCGAGGGTCACGACTACGCCAATCTAGGTCCTCCCCCCCTAATGGTCACCCATTATTTGACAAAGTGAACATTGACTTGGTCAACTATCATCAGAATTGCGACGTTATAAAATATATAAATAGTTTTCAATTTACGGATGTTGCGACAAGTTTCTATAACAATGACGGTTCAAAAAGAGTATACGATTTTCTCGGTGAACAAAACACAAGTTTTTTTTCACATGTTATAATAGAAAAATATAATAGATATTCTATTATACACCACCCAATTTTATAAGATAATCATTAGTATATGTCTATAGGGAAGAATGTTAGAAAACATTAGAGGGGGGAAAAAATTAAAGAGGGTGAAATGGGTGATGGTAAATGTTATTTCCCTTGCAAAAATTGTTATACTAGACATCCCAAAATATTTTTAATAGAAACAACTAAAATAAATTGTAGAAAATATGGGTACATGGACGAGGGATCAAATGAATATCATCCCATGGTAATTAGGTATATATATTCATTATATGTTTTAATATTGATTTTATTCTCAAAATTTTATGTTGTTTTATACATGCACTAATTTTGGATGATTATTTGTAATTATAAAGTGAGAGTTGCCCCCTAACTTTCTGTAGAAAGAACCAAGTAGTAGCATAAATGATGTTGTACAAGATGAGGAACATGAAGCGGATAATGGAGATCAAGTTAATGATCCCATGGAAGTATATGACAATAATAACATAGTTCAATATGATGGGACAAATGAAATGATCCATGACTTATTCGGTCATCTAGATGAGGATCATGGGGACGTTAATGATGGTATTTATGATGAACCTATGATTGAAAAGGAAAATAAACGACTTTATAAAGGGTCGAGAGAAAATCTCCTCTCCACTACATTGTTGCTGGTGAATTTAAAGGTTACGAATCATTTGTCGAACACTTGTATGAAACATATCCTAAGGTATGTAATATGTTTCATCACATCCACATAAAGGTTGACTTTTTCCCCTTTATTTTAGTGTTAAATAATGTTTAAAATAAAAATGCAATATTTACAATTACTATTCTTTACATTACCTAGTTATTTTTTATGTTTTAGATTGTTATGTGAATTTATGTTACCCTTGTCAAATATTTTAACTCATGCATATCAATATTTAAATGTCATTATGGAGGACATTGGAATGGAGCATCAAAGTATAGATGCATGTCCTGATGATCATATTATATATTATGGAAACAATCCATCGAAAAAGAAATTCCTAGTATGTGGTTTCTGTAGATATCGAACCAATCAAGTAACAAAAATGGTGCCTCGAAGGGTTATCCAACATATTCCCATAATTCCATGTTTGCAACAACTACTCAGGTGCCAAAGTATAACACAGTTTATGGATTACCATGCATAAAAGAGAATTGAAGATGACATTCTTCGAATTCCTGCACATGGTTATGCATTTAAATAAATTGCTGCAAAATGTCCAGAATTTACATATGAACCTCGTAATGTTAGGATTTCATTGGCAACTGATGGTGTTAACCCATTTGGAGAGCTTCGGTATGTTTACTCAGTGTGGCCTTTTTTTTTTTATAAACAATAACATTGCTCATTGGATGTCAATAAAGAGGGAGAACATAATGTTGACAATGATTGTTCCAGGTATTTTTTTACATTAATTTTTCAAATGTAAATTTTTCATTTTTCTCTTTTTTGCATAATATCTTTTATTTATTTATTTACATATATATGCATACCATGGTAGTAATTTCATGTAATTTCAAACAATTAGGTAAGTAACAAGTTAAAGATATGAATGTGTATATAGAGCCTCTTATCTGAGCTACTAAATTTATGGGAGGGAATCCCTATGTTTGACATATGTAAACCAATTGGGTAGAAGAGATTTCAATGTCGTGGAATAATTTTATGGAAAATTCATGAAGCCCTGGGACTAACACATTTTTTTGGTATGTAACGTTCCATATTGAATGCTTGAATAGTATATAATTAATTGAAGATACCATGCATGTTGTTTAAATAACCCCTTCATATATTAATAATTCACATTAATCCATATGTTGCATGTCTTCAAACGAAGGGTAAATTTGCATGTCCAGTTTGTGGTCCTAAGATGAAATCTTGTCAGTCAAAAAGTTTAGGAAAGGAGGTTTTTGATGAGTATAGAAACTTCATCTCTAAGAACCATAAGTATTGTACTACTGAAAAATATCATTTCAATGGGAAACAAGAGACTGGACTAAAACCACAAAGAATGACACCTCGCCTATGGAAGTTGGCATATGACAGAATTAATCCTCGATGTATGCATTTTGTTTATGTATCGTAAATGGAATCATGTTTTTAAATTTTATTTTAATTATTCAATTTATTTTACCTCATTTGATAAATAATGTTTTCATTTTTTTTGTGCTTCACCAATGTCGTCATCATGAAGGTAGTAATAATCGACTTCCATGAGGAATGAAATGTTATCCCACTCAATTCATGAGGTTTCCTTACTATGAGGAGCTAAAAATCATTCATTTGTTTGATAAAATTCATATCAAGAAGAATGTGACATAAACATTATGGTGAATCATAGATGGTAGGACGGATAAAGAAAAAATTGTCAAAAATTGTAATGACATTCATGAAGCCAATCGTGCAACGCAAAGTGTGATATGATAAAAAATTGATGGAGAACAAAATAATATTCCATATTTGTTAACAAAGAAACAAAGAAATGGTGTAAAATAGGTCATTCAAAGAATTAAATATCCCACAGGTTTTTGTTCAAACATAAAGAATATCTTAGAGAAGAAAGGTGAATTTGGTGGGGTAAAAACACATGATTGGCATACTTTCATTAAGGTAATTAATAATTTTAGTATTCATATTTATATATTGGTCGTACACAATTTTTGAGATATTTATTTTTTTTGTTTAGTTTTGAAACAAGTAACGATTCATTTTTATTGTTACAATATGTTATACCTCTATCTCTCCCAAACGAATTTTACAAGAATGTCAAACAATTCATATATGATCTTAGAAAATAGATGAGGTAAGTAGCTGCAATATATATGCAAAATGTTTTTATAATTTTTTTTTGTACTTAATGACATGTGTTTTACTTGTAATGTAATATGTATTATGTTTTGTTGAAACATGTTATTTTCTTGCGTCATGATCTATAGATGGTTGTCATTGAAAGAAATCTATGAAGATGACATAAAGTATTGGAAGAGAGAAATTCCTCAGCTAATGTGTGAAATGTAGAAGTATCTACCTCCAACATTTTTCAATGCATAAGAACACTACCTCATACACCAAGTTTAGGATATTGAAATGTGTGTACCTATACACACAAGGTCCATGTGGATGGTGGAGGGGAACTTGAAATAATTGAAGGTTTTGGTTAGAAAAAGAACATGTACCGAGGGTTCTATGGTGGAGGGATATATGGTATATGAATCCATGGTGTATATTAGTCATTATCTTCCTAAATTAGAAGCACAAGTTATGCATGCAGTGGATTTCATTTGGGATGTGAACTCCATCAAAAAATTTGGAGAGAAACTATTGGGGAAAGGTAGAATGAAGAAAGTGAGAGGTAATTAAATTGTGGATATTTGTAATAAATATAAATTTTCATTTTTTTCTATATATGATCATACTCATTTAATATGTATTATTTCATAATTTATTAATATTTACCATGTTTATAACTAAAATGCAATATTGGGGAATTGTGATTTTTTGATCGATCAGTTGCTCAATATTCGGATGCACTACATTTATACATTGCAAACAATCTTGACTGGATGAAGGTATGGATTGATAGATGTAAACAACGTCATGGAGGTAGGTTATCATGGAAATAATTTTCTGAATTGGTTGGAGAAGCTCGTCGTAATGGAGATTCTAATGTTATGCAAAGGGAAATATATTTATCATATTGTTTGAAAGATGGAAAGAAAAGAAAATTCACCCATTTTATTCAATTATTTTATATTATATTAGGTGAGTTTATTTAATTTTATACTTTCCAAGTTATATAAATGTGTTTATTATTAATTGACAATGAATATTTTATATTTCTATAATATTGCATTTGAAACACCACAAGTGATCCAAATGGATGTCGGTGGCCTGCCACCTACTCCAACTGCCTCATTTTGGCAGTTTTCTAGTTCAGTAGTTTTTTCCTAGTTTTTTGGGTCCCTGACTTCTAGGGGCATTTTGAGGCCCTGAACAACGTTTTTAGGGCTCACCACAATCAAATTCATATGTAAATAGAGTCTAATAGAAACATGTGTATTCCTCAGATAGACCTTTCCAACGGGATATCGTGCACCTAAAATAGAGATCGTATGCAAAAGTTACAACCCTGGGAAGTTCATGTACTAACTTACCCAAACATGGCCCAGGTGACTTTTGGCGCTTCATCTCGTAGGGTAAGGTTTTTAGATGTCTAGGGTTTTTGAAATTCTTGTTTATTGTAAAAATTCTTGGAGAGCCTCATTGTAATCATATGCTTGCGAATGAGAGAAACCGTTCCATCCTTCCTCAAAGATAAGTCACCACCATTCTAGCAAGATTATTTTCCACTACATTTCATAGTTTCATCTTATTTCCTTATTGAATAGAAACCAGTTTTACTGTATATCTATTATTTTTTGTTAAGCATCCTTTGATAATAATGTGTATTCATTTCGTTCTTCTCATCAAATACAGATCATTGGTATCATATTGGTCTTCTCCTTTTCATTCTTAATGCATGTCCCCAACGAGGTCAGGGTACAAAGAATTGGGTCTCGAGCTTGTTTCTCTTGAGGAAAAAAGCTCTCGCACGCCCAAGCGACCTCTCATAGAAGGAGAAAATAAATATTTCAGGACATGATATCCCTTAAAAATGCTTCTCGAGGAATCCCTCATGCAACAAAGGAACAAGATGATGGATAGTTTTGAGCAAATCCTTTGGTGACTACCAACAAGTGATGCATATTCCTCAAATGAAGGCTCTGACCCCTTCAAGGTACAAGTCAACTTTGATATTCCTACATTTGAAGATCAAATAGATGCATATGTTGTCAACAAATGGTTGAATGTGTTAGAAGTGTATTTCTATGTCCATAACTTCTCAAATAGAGAAAAGATTACTTTTTCACTCCTCAAAGTCATTCCCCATGTCAAAGATTGGTGGGAAAATTTCTGTGAGGAGAAGGAAATAGAGGAACCATCATTATTTACATTCATGGTCACCTGGGAGTCATTTAAGGATGTCATTAAGGAAAAATACTACCCTTTTGGAATTTATGACGACTTGTATACAAAATGGACCACATTGCGTCAGGAAAGAGACCAAGCAATGCTCGAGTTCACAAATATCTTCCATAGCTTGCGCACCAAGATCGGTATCAAATATTCTGAGTGATGTCTGGTTCTCAAGTATCGCAATGATTTGCATAGATACATCTAGGAAAAAATGGATTTTTTGTACATCTCATCCTTCGGTGCGGCCTACTTGTATGTTGTCAAAATCGAGCAAAAGCTCAAACAAAAGAAGCGGAAATTTGGGCTTGGGAACTCCGCACAAAAAAATCTAGGAAAGGGTGGCCCCAACCCGTAGAACAAAGGGTAGAGAAAATATGGACTGCCTCAAGACAACTATTCCAATCCACAATCAAAGAAGGACATTGGAAAGACAAAGAAAGATACCGGGAGGTAGTGTGACTTCCATAAGAGCCCCTGGCGTAACATTGTTGATTGTTTCTCAAAGAAGTCACTGGTGGTTGAGGTGAAAGACTATGAATCAGATGTAGGTTCTGAATCTGAGTCAGAACTAGAAAGGGGAAAAAATATCATTGATGTATAACCCAGTGCTATCGTTTCTACCACCAAGCTCCATCCCAGTTTACCAGATGAGCTAGAGGAAGTTGAGCTCCTTTTTCATTAGCAGATGTGGGTGAAGGATACCTTGTTGCACTTCATCATTGATAACAATAGCTAGAAGAACCTTATCTCAATAGAGGTTATCAAGTGACTCACCCTGCCGACAACACTGCACTTGCAACCCTACACCATCGAATGGCTCCGCCAAGGAAGTGACACCCATGTCAGCCAACAATGTCATCTATCATACGACATCAAGCCCTTCAAAGATGAGGTATTGTGGGATGTTTCCCATATCAATGTTTGTAATGTTATTTTGGGCCAACTGTATTTATGGAAATTCCATGTTGTATATGTGTCTAGGCCTTGTAGTGTTATTATTACTTTGAACAAGAAATTGTACAGGATACCCGAGGCAGTCCCACCTAGTGTTATATCCTTGATATCTACCAAGAAATGCAGGAAGGTCATATCTCAGATCGGGAGTTTTTCCTTCTTCTTGCTTCTCTCTCTGAATGAGCGAAAGATCGAAACCACATCCAGGGTCTCTACAACCAACTTCTCCATACAATAGAATAAAGTGGATAAGGTCGTGGAAGCATACTCGGATATCTTTTCCTTACCTATCGGGGTACCTCTGCACTTTCAGGTCAATCACGCCATCGATATGACCCCCAGTGCACCACTTCCCAATGGATCAGTCTACCACCACTCTCTTTTAGAGAATGAGGAGGTAAAGAGGAATATCCAAGAAATATTGCACAAGGCACACATCTGTCCCAACTCATCACCTTGTGGGAGCCCAATCTATTGGTACAAAAGAAAAATGGAACCTGACGACTCTACATTGATTACCAGGCCCTTAATAAAATCACAGTCAGAAATTGATACCTGATTCCCCGAATATACGACCTCCTTGATCATATCACGGAGGAAAAATACTTCAGTAATATTGATCTGAAGTCAAGCTACCACTAGGTCCCGATAGAATAGATAGATATATGGAATATCGCCTTCAAGTCAAAGGAAGGTATTTTAGAATGGTCAGTCATGCCCTTTGGCTTGAAAAATCCTCCAGCCATTTTCATTAGGATGATGGATGATATCTTGTGACCATTCACCAATAATTTTGTAGTGGTGTATCTGGATGACATTAACATTTACAATAAGATTTGGGAAGAACACTTGTAGCATATTCAACAGGTTTTGCACACCCTGCGGCAGCACAAGATATACGCCAACTTGGAAAAATTCTCCTTTGACATGGACAAGGTCCATTACCTGGGATACATTATTGATCAACATGGTGTATGGTGTACATGTGGATCCAGCTAAGATCCAAGTTATGCGTGACTGGCTAGCCCCGACCACACTCAATGAGATTCAAAGCTGCTTGGGCATTGCCAATTTCTACTGCAGGTTCATGTTGGGATTATCCCATATTGCATGGGCCCTCATACAAGTAACCATGGGTGGTGGTAAGGTTAAATTTGTGTGGGGCTAGTCCCTGTTTGGGTCCTATAATTATAGGCGGCTCGATTCTTTGACTGTTGATTTGGCGTTTCTCTCGTGATGACGAAGTATGGCTCAGTTGATCCCGTTTCCTCCCTCCATTCTTTTCACTCGATCCCCCATCACCCTGTTGTATCCATCATACACGCTGCGCCCTCACACCCTTGTCTTGTGGCCCCATTGACTACTTTTCCCGCCACCCATCCATGAATAAACAAGACTTAGGATGAACAAAATGACAATAAAGGTAGTTAGATTAACTGATAATGTTAGTATAGGTTAAATTAAATAATAATAAACTAGTTAATAATTAATTAATTATTAATCAAATTAAAAATTTAAGTTAGTAATTAGGTTAAAAATTGATTAATTAATAATTTAGGTTAAGGTTTTATTAATTAATATTTAAAGAAATTATATATAAAACAAAACAAAAATATAATACAAATTATAATATAAAAACATTTAAAATAAAACATAAATCAAATATATAAAAAATATTTAACAAATAAAACAAAAAATAACAAAACATAAAAAATACGTAACAAATCACATAGTATAAAAACTAAAAATTAAAAAACAAATAAAACTAAACTAACCTAAGTCTACCCATACCCCACATCACCTCCACCTACCTCACATCACACTCCACTCACCCCCCTCACACCTCACCCCTACGTCACCCTCCACTCCCACCAAAAATCCCACTCCCTCAAACCTCAACACGCCCCCATCCACTTACCATGCAATTAATCCACGGTCAATAAACTTTTCGGACCCCCCCTCACCTTCCGGACTTTAACGAGAGGGGGGGTCCGGAATCCCCATTAAAATTCACGTATTTTCCCATACATCATATTCAAACGAATCAAATCCATGGCCCATAAAAATTTCGGACCCCCCCTCACCATCCAGAATTTAACGAGAGGGGGGGGGGTCCAGAATTTTGCGTTTCAAGAAAAAACCACTTTTGCCTTTGTCTTGCCATTTTTGCATGTTTTACCACGTCCTCTTTCAGATCGTTCTTTGGGAAAATGGAGACGGATTTTAAAAATACGAGAGAGATTTTGGTTCAGCACGGGCTGAAGAACAAAAACCTCTTTCAGTTTTTACAATGGAGCCACGAGCAGAGAGAATCGAAGCTATCTCCGAGGCCCATTTTTCCAGATTCTCAATTTTCCGTTACAGTCCCGATCTTGCAGAAGTTGTTACGGCTAGCTGGGGACGAATTTGGAGAAACCGAAGGAGGTTTTTTCTCATCACATTCCCATATACGATAACCTCCTTCAGTTTTCTCCCAGGTGTCATTTTTCAAGAGAAAAATATGTCTGCTCGGACCCATTTTTCGTAGAAAACCAGTCCGTCTTTCATGGCAGAAAGCTCCAAATTTTGTGGGAGTGGAGGCTATTTTTGGCTGAGGAGGTTAAACTGACTTCCGAAATTTATTGAGGAGACTTCTCCTATTTATAGAGATGATTTTTAATGTAAAAAGGTTAATCATTCAAGGAACCAGGATGAATTTTTTATAAAGCAGCTCACAGAGCCAACTGTAGTTTTTCCATCAATTCAAATAATACAGTCGCAACAGTTACAGGATTCTTGTGTCAAGTATATTGGTGAAGTGATCGTCCAGTAAATTGTTTTCTCTGTCTCCATATGTTTTCTTTCCTTATTATTCGACAGAAGATTATGAGCAGAATTTGTTGTAAGATACACTCTGTTTCTGGATGTGGATAATATTAATGTTTTCTTCTGATATTTAGTAGTAGAATTCTTCATTGCTATGTTCCTAAATTGATCATTTCTTTTTCCTCTTCTTTCATCTCATTTAATTTTACTAGATCCAGTAATTTGCCTACCTTGACTTGTAAAGCTGTCTGTAGGATTTGTTTTTGATTAAATCTCAGTTTGTGACTCCATTGCCCATGGTTCCTTTCTCTTCTCTTACCAATTTTAAAATCCAAATTTTGAACCCATGAACTAGTCTAATATTCTCTTCAAACAAAGCTATATCAGACAGAGAGATCCCTCTCTGAGTCTTGGAGGGATAGATCCAAGACTCAAAGTGGTTTTGATGTTGCCTCTGTGACTGCCTTACAACCTTGGGCAAATTACAGAGTGCTAACAGAATGGCGACTCCACTGGGGAAAGTTCCCCAATAGTACATTTCAAAGCTCCAGATCTGATCACTGATGGTGGACAGTGACCAGACACAAGAAGGATGAGATCATTCACCTAGCGACTCCAATCAGGTCCAGACAGTGCCAACTCAAAGACTCCACTGGAGGAAGAACCTGAAGCATGGCCAAGCAGCCTAGAAAGACCAAGTACTCAAGCTCAAATTGCATTCAAGACATCTTTGGTTTTATCTGCAATCATGTCTTGTCTTTTTCTAAGCCTGATCAAAATTATATTGTTGAAGATTACTTTGACCATCAGTTAATTGAAGAGTCTCAAGAGATCATATCCCCAATTGTAGATTATGTACATGCTCATACACATGTGCACATCCCAGATGCATCTGTAGAAAGCCTAGTGAGACATAAGCCTCCTGCTTTATCTCCTACTCTTGCAAAACCTCTGGATGGTTGTAAGCCCCTTGCTTCATCTCCTGTGCTTGCAAAAATCCCATACCAATATCAGCCTCTAAATTTGCCTCCCATTCTCCATGACC
>ML831527.1:12669-44355 GCA_009831015.1 Picea engelmannii | reverse complement strand
ATTTCTCTGGTGGACGTAGCCCACACTGGGTGAACCACGTAAATCTGTGTCTCTCTTGTATTGTGTGTCTTCTTGTTGGCAGCCAATTCACATTTTGATACTGTCCTTATAAGCTGCCTGCACCAGTGTTTTGCAACCCTTGATTTTCATCGCAATATTCGCAATAAAATGACACTATTATTTCATGCCTTCGCACACTTACCTTGGTTCTCGTCTTCATGATTGCAAGCGTGAAAACTTTGATTTTGAATTCATATTAAAAATGTCGCTGGATTTTCATGATCACTCTTGTCTCTATGTTCATTGCATTTCCAATTTACTTATTGTGTAACAATTGGCAACACTCCAAGATTCTTTACTCATTTGGCATTTCTGTTGTTAGTATGATTTCCATTTTTATGAGGCTGCGATGATTTGTTAAGGGTTGTGATTCATTCATTGATTTATTGATGGTTTGATTTCTATGTTCTTTCATCGATTTCTTTTACACATTGGTTTCATGAAAACACTTTGACGATCACGGTTATACCCTTGGGGTGATCATTTCATACAACACATAGTTCATATGATCAAACCCTTGGTGTTGATTTCAAATTATTGCTTTGGTTTTTAAAACTATGGTAAAACTATGGCTCGCACAAGTGTCTGTTCTACTTACCATAGGTTTCATTGATTGATTGAGTGGCATAGTTTTTAACCTATGAAATAGTTGGTTGAATAGTTATATGTGCCGACAATTGTACTGTGGAAATGACTGTTTTGCATGGGTTGAAATAGCTCCACCACCTTCACAAATTCTGTTATAAATGTTTTCCCCCTATCCCAGGTCACCTCTAGTATTTTCGGGTAAGCCTGTGAGCATTCTTCCCCTGCGTATACTTTGTTCGAGCCCTAGCCCATGCACCCTGCTTACCGTGTGCTCCTATCTATGGCACCGATGGTGCGCATAGAGCCAAACGGTAGCCAAACTCTGTTACTATTCGACAATGCGTGTAAGGATTTAGAAAACAGTGGTTGGCTGGTGTTTATACAAAGTTTCGAGGGTTTTAACCTTTCGGTTGCCCAACAATTCGCCCTCACCTTTGACGGTTTTCGAGCTAAAGTTGGAGACATACAACTTGAGCTCAATGAAAAATTCATAAGATCTGCTACAGGACTAGCAGCTATAGGTGAAAGGTAGTTTAAAAACTCCAAATTTTATGAGGTATCATGGCCTTTGCTATGGATATCATGAAAGGTTTCATCCTGTGATAAAGGTATTCCTATTTCTACCCTCAAACCTAGGTGGCGCGATCTTTTGGTGATTGTGAAACAATTTGTGACCTGTAAAGGTTGGTATGGCTTGGTGTTTTTGTATCACCTCCAGTTATTGATGAATTTCATGGGTTATCCTTTGAACATGCCGCATTACTTCTTGTGTAGTCTTTACAAGATGTCTAAGAGGTTCAAACACGAGAAGGCTGATAGTATCTTGTTTCACCATGGATTAATTAGACTCATCGTCATCCACCATTTGAGCCTTCATGGCGATAATTAGCAAGCCTTTCTATCTAGAAATGGCTTTCCTAATACGGAATCTGTTCAAATCGATAAGGTTGTGGTTAGTGAGACTTTGGCTGGACCACCCATGCCACTTCATATTATGTTACCCCCTGTGAAACCCTCAGTTTACCCCAACTTAGACCTACCTAATGCCTTGGTTAACCCATGTGCTAAGGATGATTTTAAGGCCGTCAAGAAGCCTGTGAGTAAGAAAGTCAAGGGTAATCCTACTGTCAATAGTAAAGGGAAGAAAAATGCTCGATTCATATCGAGACTTTCCCAGAACAAACCTAAGAAGAACATTGACCAAAAGCCCATAGTGCTGAGTGAGGAATCAGACTCTGATATCGAGTGTTTCCTAGCTGAAGAGTACCCCTATTCTCATGGCCTATGCTCCAAGCAACCCTATGACTATGTATCTAATTTGCCCCCATGCCTAAAAAACAATCATAACTACCCAGGAATCAAGTTGCATAATGAAACCCCTGGTGGCTTAAACAAACCCTCGCCTATGTTATCAAAGCCCGAGCAACCATTGTGTACCCAATGTAATGTGTGGCTAGAGAGTTATTACGCCGATATCCCCCTGTTGCAATCAAAGATCAAATCATTAGAAGAACAGGTGAAAGTGTTGGGGAAGGAGAACCATAGGTTACAAGCCAGTGAAAAGAAACAGAAAACCACCGGTTCGATTGTCTTCAGGAATGTCGAAGTGACAACAACCTTCGTCAATTCCAAATTATCATGACCGATTTGTTTTCTAATCGTCTAGGTATGTTTCGATATGAATTTTTCTTTGTAAGTTTTCTTAAATTAATATAATGGATTTGGTTTTGCTTTCAAATTATCTCTGTTCATTTTAATACATTCGAAATGATTCTGTTATAGTTTGATCATCAAAAACGGTTATGTTGTGGATCCTGTACAGTAGAATCATTTTACTCAAATGTAGCTATGATTTGGTTATGCAATTTTGTCATGCCTAGCTTAGTATAAGAAATTGATAGGTTTTTTATTCTGTTTGGTTTGTTTTTAAATCAATTATGTTCATTTGATTTAGGACAATCGATTTGGTTCGATTTCGATTAGTTTCGTTTGCTTCAAATAGACTCAAAACAACCCTATTGACTTTGATTTACTAGGAATGACTCTGTTTTGTATTGAATCAACATTCTCGTTTGGGTTTTGATTACTTTCGACCGGTGCAAAAGATCTATTTGCTAAGAATCATGTGTCTGTGTTGAATGATATGATTTTGCATAATGATTTTGTCGCCTCCAAACTGTTTCGATTCGTTCTTGATTGCTACGTGCCACGATTAGCATGATCGTTGGTATATGTTTGGCATAGTTCTATTAATTTAGAAAAACGATCCTGTGGATTTCGTTTGGATTTGACAATGATTTTGTTAATGGCTGAAGCGACATAAACTATTGTATGCATGATTTGTCTAATCGGTTACAGTTTGTGTCGATTGGAATTGGTTCATGAAAACGATTTCATTACTGTCAAATTATCTAATGTGATTCTGTTTGCCCCGAATTGGTTGAACAGAGTGCATGTATCTCTGTTATCATTCGGTTGACCACGATTTAGTTTGCTCTCATATTAGCATAACAATTTTGATTTGAATGTTTTGTTTGGTTTCCAATTAGCAACTAAATTTTGTTTCATAGCTTGAATATAACTCTGTTAAGATTTGAATTGGTTTTAAAGTGATTCTGTGTTCGATTTAGACCAACTACAAAATCATAAGATTCTGTAGCTAGTCTTAAAATTAGATTTTTGTTATTTTTATCAATAAAATATCCTCTAATCTGGTCTATTCTTGTCCTCTTTTAGGTGCATACAAATTTCAATGATGAATTGGGAATGTTATAGCATTTTAGGAGATACTTTGGATATGGTTGTCTTTTAGGTTGTTAGCTTGAGTCAGAAACTTGGGATATTTTCCCAGATTTTTGTAAATTGTTTTGATAATTCCCACAGGGATGTTTTACCCTGTGGGAGGTCTTTAAATACTTCTTATCTTTTGTAATAAAGGATCATCATCATTGTGGGAGAACCAAACTATGGATTTATGATACATACTGAGATGAAAGTTGATGTCTTGTAACAACTTTCTCTTTCAATATATCAAACTTTTGTTTCAAGTTTTATTCATATCAGTTTGCAGTTGATTATAGACTACTTTAGCTATCGTAATTCATTGTAGGTTGATGTGACTTGGTTAATGTGTTATCCATATCTAATCTCTTTTATTATTTAAATATACAACAATCACTCTATTTCAATTTAATGAATACAGGTTTCTCTTATCATTAATTGAACTATTATGTACAAATTTTGCATAAGGATTTATCTGATTGCGATGATTTGTAAATTATAAGATTGTTGTAATTTTTTACGTCTTGTTTGTCCTGTCATTTTTATTTGAATAGCATAATAGATTCCTGCTTACGAGAAGCTCGTGGAGAATCTGGTGTGGGTTTCCTCCCTCCGATCAGCTAAAACAATTATTGCATACAGGACAAACTTGAAGCGTTACTTCAGGTCTGTTTGTTATTTAGTATTTGATAGTTAATTGGTTAGTATAATTTAAGTAGTTTAGTTAGATATATGTATAGTTTATATTTGTAGTTAGAGTTATTATTTTAGTTTCTTAGTTTAGTTAGTTTTCATCTAGTTTCTTTCTCATAAAACTATAAAAAATTAAAAAAAACAATGGTTTCGTTGTCTTAGGACATATTACAAATGATTTTTGCAGGTTTTAATTTAAATCTGTAATTTGTAAATATTGTATATTTGTAATTGAAGCTGATTTTGTTGATAATTAAACATTTACTTTTATAGAATTATAGTTCCATGATTTAGTTAATAGATTGTACATGTGTAGTTTAGATTTGTTTATTAGTTTGTTTTTCATTTAGATTAGTTCCTTAGTGTAGTTTTCATTTGTTTTCCTAGGACTTAGATCAGCTAACTGAGCCTCTAAACCCGTCAGGGTGGGTCATCCCAAACGGCTTGGGTTATTTAGACAAGCCCGGACCAGATCCACTCTTCCAGTTGGTGAGCATTCAATTTAGCCCGTCAACAAATGGTGCTAGAAGGAGGGCCTAAAATTAATTAATGGCACGAGGCAGTCGTAAGACTCCTCCACCACCTAGTTGCTCACCTATAGTGACAAGAAGTCATTCGAATGATAACATTCCCCCTCAAACAACAACCACATCAAACAATGATCCACATATCACAATTGAGCTAGCAATCCCAAATCCTACAGGTGGTGACATACAAGAGATTTTCCGCCAATCTCTCATAAGAGCACATAGTTCCTTAGACCATTTGAGGCAACCAAATTGACCGTTGGACCAACCTTTAGATTTCTCTGATATCAGAGAACAACTCGGAGGCACTAACCTCACTGTGAACCCTACAGATCCAATCCTCACTCCTGCTGCAAGAGGATCTGGAATACCTCCCTCACCACCTCCATCATCTCCTTCTTCTTCTGGAGGAGACTCTTCTGATGAAGGAAGTTCCCCTTCTCGGCCTTCCACACCAACTACACCAATGGCCAACCAGAACAATCCTGCTAGAGCTTGGCTCGACCAGGATGTAGTAGCTGTACCTGGAGATCAACATCCCTTACCGAAACATCCGGAGAATTGGCTTCCCAAGTTTGACCTTGACTCTAAACAGATCGCAGAAGATCACATTAAAATTTTTATGTTAGCCATAAGACTCCGCAATGTCGAGCATGAAGACATAGTCTATAGGTTGTTCCCCTACACTTTCGAGGGAAATGCATCTACATGGTACTTTTCCCAACAACCCCATACCATTGCATCTTGGGAGAAATTCGAATCATGCTTTCTCTAAAAATTTGGAGACGGTAAGCCTCCAGAAGTCCTAGTTATGGAGATTTCTAACTTAAGAATGAACCCAAAAGAAAAAGTTAAAGACTTCAATCAAAGATTCTTAACACTTAAGAACCGAATCCCTATAGATTCCATGTCTGCCGAGAATCTTATCATAGCATACTATACTAAAGCCTTGCATCAAAGTATATCTATTTGGGTTAAACGATCTAAGAAAGCCACGTTATTAGAAGCCTTCAAGGAGGCCAACCAGATTGAAAAAGACATACTTATTCTAAAAGATGATACTAGCAATGAAATAGAAACTAGTTCATCTTCCAAAAAGAAGATTGAAATCCTCCCAAGACCTACTCAAAGTAAAACACAATCTGAAAGCTCTTATTTAGAAAACTTAACTAAAGTCATTCAAAAAATGTCGAATCAAGTTATAGATTTAAAAAGGACGACCGAAGAAGCTTCCTCGAGAAAAGGGCCTTACAAACCCTCATTCAGGAAGCCTTTTCCCACCAACCGACCTAATCCAAAGACCAAGGGTCTCAATCTAGAAAGTCTGCAATAAACCCTTCAAACAATTCTAGAAACCCAGGATAACTTGATGCCTCCTGAGAGTTCTGAGGAGGTTGTTGAACAAGAGACAGTTCAATAAGAAGAGTCTTCTCCAAACATTTTTGGACATTTCTCGGATGGCATCTTTCAATATAACTTCGAGACAGTCCATCCTTACAATACTAGGAGTAAGACAGCAAGAAAACCTTCTTCCAAGAACACTACGACAATACCCCCAAAGCAATCTAAGACAGCTGAGACTAAACAGAGTCATGTGAACCCCAACTTAGATTATGATTTAGTTGAATATCTTAAAAATTTAAGGGCCAACATTTCTATTTATGAGTTATTAAAGTTTCCATTTTTGTTACAAAAAATGTTACAGAATATCTCAGACAATGGAAAAAACAGTAATTGAAGTGGTAACAAGGTTGTTCAGAACAAAGTTCCTCAGAAGACTTCTACTAAGAACAATCCTGATCCTCACGATAAAGGAAGCCTTCCTGTAAGTAATGTAGATAATGTAAGTAATGTAAATAATGTAAATAATGTAGATAAACTAGCTTTAGAAACAACGAGTAAAAAGCCACAAACTACCACCCTTAATACTCGCAAAAATGTACCTCCATTTTTGTTAACTTACGAAATATTTAATAGAAACGTGCACGATTGTATGGTAGACTCAGAAGTGTCATCCAATGTGATGCCATGGTCTGTGTTTTAGAAGATTAACACTGAAGTTGAACCATCCACTTTAAAAATCATACAACTTGATCGAACTAGTGTTAAAGTTATAGGCGAATTAAGAAATGTGCTTATAAGATTATCGTCTAACCCCAAGGTTCATCAAGTTATTGATATTATTGTTGTGGATATTCTAGAAGTGTATGGATTGTTTTTAAGCAGGGACTGGTCGGAGCAACTACATGGCTATTTCGCGACAGATTGGTCCCACCTATGGCTTCCAGAGAATGGCAAACCCAACAAAATCAAAGTAAATCATGAACGCTACCTTAAGTTCACGGTCATAGATTTGAACAATCCCAACAAACCATTTACACCTTCGACTAATTCACCCGAAGTACAAGGGATGGATACCTTATTTGGCAATTTCATGGCCAAGGTTTCAGCTATCACCAACCCAGAACAACATTCCGAGATTGTAGCATATGTGCAGCCAACAACTTCTACACAACGGTCTCATGCACCCAATAATAATCAAATTTGGTCTCTTTATTTTGACGAGTCAAAGTCCAAAGAAGGAACTAGCGCAGGCTGCATTATTATCGATCCGACAGGTAACAAAACATTGATTGCATGTAGGTTAGAATTTGAATTTACTAATAACATTGCAGAATATGAAGCTTTGCTACAAGGTCTCAGAAAAGCTTTAGACATGAACATTCAAAATTTGACTGTCTTCGGCGATTCTGAAATCATGGTTAGACAGGTAAGGGATTCTATCCACTGTCTGTCTCCGCATCTTAAAAGCTACCAATCCGAGGTATGGAATTTAATGAATAAGTTTGTTGCTTTCAATATAAATTCTATTCCTAGATTGAATAACTCTGAAGCCGATCTATTAGCTAACGTAGCTTCCAAACTCTTTCCTGCAGAAGGCTTGTCCCCGGATGCATTCTCCGTCGAGATGTTGTTCAGACCATCAGTTCCCGACAACATCACGAACTGGAGAGTCTTTGATGATGATCAACAGATTATTATCTTCCTGCATATGGAGGAAACTTTTCAAGGAGCGGTGATTGATGAACGCACTCATGACGACAATTTACACGATTTCATGGTAATACCAGATCCAAGAACTCCTGAATCTTCATCAGACATGGTAAATTTGATCCCTAAGTCTGTAGTTAGATTAGAGAAATTTTACGATATTCAAGATAAATTCAAAAAATTGGTCAACTGTAAAACCAATAGTTCCTCGTTATCATATGAAAAAGTAAACTTAGAAACTAATGACAATATGCAGTGCATTAATCTAGGGGTAGGGTGTTCTCAACAAGAAAAAACTGCATTTATTAAATTGTTCAAAGAATTTAAAGATGTCTTTTCATGGATGTATGATGACCTTAAAACTTTCGACCCTAACATCATACAACACGTCATTCCTATGAAACCCCAAACCTCGCCCTTTCAACAAAAATTGAGAAAAATGCACCCTAAGCTCGAACCGATCGTCAAAAAAGAATTAAATAAGCTCCTAAATACTAAGATAATTTTCCCTGTTAGGCACACTCAATGGGTTTCTAGCCTTGTCCCTGTTTGGAAGAAAAGTGGGGAAATTCGACTATGCATCAATTTCCAAAACCTTAATAGAGTGTCTGATAAAGACAACTACCCTGTCCCACCCATGGAACAGATCCTTCAAAAGGTATCTGGTTCTGAGAGGCTATCCTTATTGGATGGTTTCTCGGGGTACAACCAAGTCCTGATGTCTCCTCCAGACCAACTTAAAACTACCTTTCGCACTCCATGGGGCACCTACGCTTATCGAAAAATGCCCTTTGGATTGCTTAACGTCGGCGCCACTTTCCAGAGAGCAATGGACATTGCTTTCCAAGGATTAATCAATCATTCCATCATAGTTTACTTAGATGATGTTACTGTATTCTCTAAAAACAAAACCGATCATCTAGCTCATTTATGAGCTGTTCTACACCGATGTCATAAATACGACATTTCCTTGAATCCTAAAAAATCCATCTTTGCAGTAGAACAGGGTAAACTCTTAGGATTTATTGTGTCAAGCAAAGGGATGATTATCGACCCTGAAAGGACTCAAGTCATATCGAAACTTCCCCCTCCTACATCCAAAAAGTCTATGCAGTCTTTCTTAGGCCAGATTAACTTTGTGAGAAGATTTGTCCCCAGCTTCCCCGAAATGGTCAGACCTCTGCAGAACCTAATGAAGAAAGATGCACAATATCACTGGGGACCCTTAGAAAATCAAGCTTTTAATGCAATAAAAAATGCCATAATAGACGCTCCTTCTCTCATTAGCCTCGACTTTTCCCAAGACTTTACGCTCTACACTTTTTCTTCTGACCGTTCCTACGCTGCTGTCCTAACTCAAAAGAATGCTGGAAACAATGAAGTACCCATTGCCTTTATGAGCTCTGCTTTCAAAGGAACGGAACTTAACTACCCAACGGTAGATCAACAAGCCTATGCTATTTTCAAAGAAGTCAAGCACTTCCAGTCTTACCTTTTGAAATCCAGGACGAAAGTTGTTGTCCCTTATCTCGCTGTCAGGAACCTATTAGTGCAGAAAGAACTAGGAGAAAAGAGGGCTAACTGGGTTACTTCTTTACAGGAATACGACATAGAAATTACCCCAACACAAATAGTGAGAGGCCAAGGGTTATGCAAGTTAGTTGTTGATTCAGCAGCAGGAAACCAAGAAGAAAGCGATACGTCAAACCTAGGACAACACGATCAAAATGTAATCTGCTGTGCTCAAAACTCTGTTAGTCCTTGGTATGACGATATAAAATTATGTCTTGAACATAGGTCAGCCCCCCGTCACCTAGATCCCACTAAAAGAAGAGCATTACGATTAAATTCTTCCTCCTCTCATTTGGTTAATGGTATTCTATTTCTTCAAAGCTTTGATGGTGTACTGATGCGCTGTCTTGAGAAAGACGAATCACAAAAAGTCTTACTAGAGTTGCATGAAAGAGAAGCCGGTGGTCATTATGGTGGTGACACCACTACCCATAAAGTTTTGAGAGTCATTTATTACTGGCCCACACTTTTTAGAGACGCCCATGCCTTGTGCCGTAAGTGTATTACTTGTCAAAAAGCATCAGGGTGGTTACAGAAACCAACCTTTCCTTTGCATCCCATCTCAGCAGACTCTCCTTTTCAACAGTGGGGCCTTGATATCATAGGTCCGATCAACCCACCATCCTCACAACAACACAAGTTTATCATAACAGCCACAGATTACTTTACCCGGTGGTCTGAAGTTGCCGCATTAAGGACTGTGAATACCAATCAGGTAATTGCCTTTCTAAATTCGAATATTATTACTCGTTTTGGTATTCCTGACTGTTTAGTATTCGACAATACCTCTTACTTTTTGTCTCTTGAGATGAGTGAGTTCTCTTTAGAAAAAAGAATTAAATTAAAGTATTATTCTAGCTATTACCCCCAAGGCAATGGATTGGCAGAATCAACAAATAAGAACTTGATTAAAATCATCAAGAGAATGGTGGCTAAAAATAAAAAAAATTGGCACAGTGCACTGTTAAATGCGCTTTGGGCTGATAGGGTGAGACCAAAAACTGCTGTAGGTAACTCCACCTTCTTCCTCGTTTATGGCAGAGAAGCAATTCTGCCACCACACATTCTTCTCCCTTCACTACAATTATCGCAAAAAATACAAGAAGAAGACTGTCCCCCTTTGGAAAACCGAATTAACGATTTGATGAAGCTATAAGAGGTAAGAGCCCAAGCTAAATGTAAGTTAGATCAACATCAACTAGTAGTTAAAAGCTGCTTTGATTCTAATTCTTCCTCTGATAGGAACTTCGAAGTAGGTGATCTTGTCCTAAAATGGGACAAACCACATGAGGGAATGGGAGAGCACACGAAATTTCAAAACTTATGGCTTGGACCATTTTTAATTGCTAAGAAGTTGGGTCCCAACTCTTTTCGATTGCAGAATCTAGAGGGGCAGCCTGACACCTATACGGTGAATGGCCAAGCTCTGAAAAGATACTTTGCTTGATGATAACTCCTTGTATATTA
The DNA here is from genome assembly GCA_009831015.1 of Picea engelmannii. Classification (NCBI taxonomy): domain Eukaryota; kingdom Viridiplantae; phylum Streptophyta; class Pinopsida; order Pinales; family Pinaceae; genus Picea; species Picea engelmannii. The sequence goes on along the minus strand of ML831527.1, from coordinate 33,616 downwards.
TGTACATATTTTGCTTTTCTTTTCTTTTCTTTTGTTGTTTTGGTTTTGATTTCTCCTTTGCGTTTATCAGTTTTTGTTTTTTTTATACACTTACCTGCATGCTGAACTATTCGGACAAAGAAAATAGAAAATTCCTTCACTAAAATGACTGCTAAAAAAATTGTATAAACATCAATTATATACTTCTGAAATTTACATCTGTGTTGGAAAAAAGTTTGTTGTTTGAAAGAAGTGAACTGATTTCAATCTCCGAATAAATCTTGTCATGATCATCTATTACCTTTTTACGTTGTCCCTTTTCCTTAAGGGAATGACTCAGAAGATGTCTCCCTGCCTTAGAAAGTTGGTTCTGTAAATAAACCATCGCTGGATCTTAATAAAGGAAAGTTCTAAAAAATTCTGTTGAGGTTTGTAAAAAATATGTTAAAATGTCATAATTTTCAGTGTCACCCCACTCGACTATATATCTTTGAAAAACAAAATAAATCATTAAAAGAGCTATGGGAAGTGCTTGTAAACCCGCCAGGATGCTGAACAGGTCTGCTGGCAGCAGGTAAATGCATGCATGATGCCAAGTCAACTTCGTCGTGGTACTGAACAGTCCTGCTGGCAGCGAAGCAATGTCGGGTATATGAAAATTCAAAAATATGAAACCTCTTGACCTTAAAATGTCCTTTATTCTGATATAGAACTTTTGGGCAGGATACGGATGTCAAAGTGGGTTAAATGGCAATCCTGTCGAGGCTATGGATTCCTGCTGGCAGCAGTGGCTCTGTCAATAGTATTGGAGATTTTATCTTTAATATCATGGCTCGCTTGTCTTAACACTATTATTAGTTTTCATCCTTTAAACACTGCTGGAATATTTGGTTAACCATGATGTTTATATGATTTTCTGTTTGTTGTTTTTGAGTTAGGATTTTTCTCATTATCCTAATCTAAATTTGTTCTTTTGGTAGATATAACTGCTTCTACCAATGTGTTGCCATTGTTGGCAGCCAATTCACATTTTGATACTGTCGTTATAAGTTGCCTACACCAGTGTTTTTCAACCCTTGATTTTCGTCGCAATATTCGCAATAAAATGACACTATTATTTCGTGCATTCGCACACTTACCTTGGTTCTCGTCTTCACTACTGCAAGCGTGAAAACTTTGATTTCGAAGTCATATTAAAAACATCGCTGGATTTTTACGATCACTCTTGTCTCTATGTTCATTGCGTTTCCAATTTACTTATCGTTATACAATTGGCAAGACTCCAAGATTCTTTACTCATTTGGCATTTCTGTTGTTAGTATGATTTCCATTTTTATGAGGCTGCGATGATTTGTTAAGGGTTGTGATTCATTCATTGATTTATTGATGGTTTGATTTCTATGTTCTTTCATCGATTTCTTTTACACATTGGTTTCATGAAAACACTTTGACGATCATGGTTATATGCTTGGGGTGATCATTTCATACAACACATAGTTCATATGATCAAACCCTTGGTGTTGATTTCAAATTATTGCTTTGTTTTTTAAAACTATGGTAAAACTATGGCTCGCGCAAGTGTTTGTTCGACTTACCATAGGTTTCATTGATTGATTGAGTGACATAGTTTTTAACCTATGAAATAGTTGGTTGAATAGTTATATGCATCGGCGGTTGTACTATGGAAATGAATGTTTTGCATGGGCCAAAATATCTCCACCACCTTCGCACGTTCTATCATAAATGTTTTCCCCCTAACCCGGGTCACCCCTGGTGTTTTCGGGTAAGCCTGTGCGCATTTTGTCCCTGCGTATACTCTGTTAGAACCCTAGCCCGTGCACCCTGCTTACTGTGTGCTCCTGTCTATGGCATCGGTGGTGCGCATAGAGCCAAACAACAGCCAAACTCTGTTACTATTCGACAATGCCCGTAATGATTTAGAAAATAGTGGTTGGCTGGTGTTTATAGAAAGTCTCGAAGGTTTTAACATTTTGGTTGCCCAACAATTCACCCTCACCTTTGATGGTTTCCGAGCTAAAGTTGGAGACATACAGTTCGAGCTCAATGAAAAATTCATAAGCTCTGCTATAGGACTAGCAGCTACAAGTGAAAGGTGGTTTAAAAACTCCAAAGTTGATGAGGTGTTGTGGCCTTTGCTATTCGTATCACGAAAGGTTGCATCCTGTGATAAAGGTATGCCTATTTCTACCCTCAAACACGGGTGGCATGATCTTTTGGTGATTGTGAAACAATTTGTGACCTGTGAAGGTCGACATGGCTTGGTGTTTTTGTATCACCTCCAGTTATTGATGAATTTCATGGGTTATCCTTTGAACATGCCGCATTACTTCTTGTGTAGTCTTTACAAGATGTCTAAGAGGTTCAAATGTGAGAAGGCTGATAGCAGCTTGTTTCACCATGGATTAATTAGACTCATCGTCATCCACCATTTGAGCCTTCATGATGATAATTGGCAAGACTTTCTATCTAGAAATGGCTTTGCTAATATAGAATCTGTTCAAATCGATAAGGCTGTGGTTAGTGAGACTTTGGTTGGACCACCCGTGCCACTTCATATTCTGTTACCCCCTGTCAAACCCTCAATTTTCCCTGACTTAGACCTACCTGATGCCTTGGTTAACCCATGTGCTAAGGATGATTTTAAGGCCGTCAAGAAGCCTGTGAGTAAGAAAGTCAAGGGTAATCCTACTGTCAACAGTAAAGGGAAGAAAAATTCTCGATTGATATCGAGACTTGCCTAGAAAAAACCTAAACAGAACATCGACCAAAAGACCATAGTGTTGAGTGAGGACTGAGACTCTGATATCGAGCGTTTCTTAGCTGAAGAGTACCCCTATTTTCATGGCCTATTCTCCAAGCAACCCTATGACTATGTATCTAATTTTCCCCCGTGCCTAAAAAAAATCCTAACTACCCAGAAATCAAGCTGCATAATGAAACCCCTGGTGGCTTAAACAAACCCTCGCCTGTGTTATCAAATCCCGAGCAACCATCATGTACCCAATGTAATGTGTGGCTAGAGCGTTATTACATTGACATCCCCTTGTTGCAATAAAAGATCAAATCGTTAGAAGAACAGGTGACAGTGCTGGCGAAGGAGAACCACAGGTTACAAGCCAGTGAAAAGAAACATAAAACCACCAGTTCGATTGTCTTCAGGAATGTCAAAGTGGCAACAGCCTTCATCAATTCCAAATTATCATGACCGAGTTGTTTTTTGATCGTACAGGTATGTTTCAATATGAATTTTTCTTTGTAAGTTTTCTTAAATTAATATAATGGATTCGGTTAGTTTGCTTAAATTAATATAATGAATTTTTCGAATTAGCTCTGTTCATTTTAATACATTCGAAACGATTTTGTTATAGTTTGATCATAAAAAACGGTTATGTTGTGGATACTGTACAGTAGAATCATTTTACTCAAATGTAGCTATGATTTGGTTATGCGATTTTGTCATGCCCAGCTTAGTATAAGCAATTGATAGGTTTTTGATTCGGTTTGGTTTGTTTTTAAATCAATTATGTTCATCTGATTTAGGACAATCGATTTGGTTCGATTTCGATTAGTTTCGTTTGCTTCAAATAGACTCAAAACAACCCTGTTGACTTTGATTTACTAGGAATGACTCTATTTTGTATTGAATCAACATTCTCGTTTGGGTTTTGATTACTTTCGACCTGTGCAAAAGATCTATTTTCTAAGAATCGTGTGGCTGTGTTGAATGATATGATTTTGCATAACGATTTTGTCTCCCCCAAATTGTTTCGATTCATTCCTGATTGCTGCATGCCACGATTAGCATGATCGTTGGTATATGTTTGGCATAGTTCTATTAATTTAGAAAAATGATCCTGTGGATTTCGTTTGGATTGGACAATGATTTTGTTAATGGCTGAAGTGACATAAACTATTGTATGCATGATTTGTTTAGTCGGTTACAGTTTGTGTCGATTGGAATTGGTTCATGAAAATGATTTCATTACTGTCAAATTATCTAATGTGATTCTATTTGCCTCGAATTGGTTGAACAGAGTGCATGTATCTCTGTTACCATTCGGTTGACCACGATTTAGTTTGATCTCATATTAGCATAACAATTTTGATTTGAATGTTTCATTTGGTTTCCAATTAGAAACTAAATTTTGTTTCATAGTTTGAATATAACTCTATTAAGATTTGAATTGGTTTTAAAGCGATTCTGTGTTCGATTTAGACCAGCTACAGAATCGTAAGATTCTTTAGCTAGTCTTAAAATTAGATTTTTGTTATTTTTATCAATAAAATATCCTCTAATCTGGTCTATTATTGTCCTCTTTCAGGTGCATATGAATTTCAATGATCAATTGGGCATGGTTTCGTTGTCTTAGGACGGATTACAAATGATTTTTGCAGGTTTTAATTTAAATCTGTAATTTGAAAATATTGTATATTTGTAATTGAAGCTGATTCTATTAATAATTAAACATTTACTTTTATAGAATTATAGTTCTATGATTTAGTTAATAGATTGTACATATGTAGTTTAGATTTGTTTATTAGTTTGTTTTAGTTATTGTTTTTCATTTAGATTAGTTCCTTAGTGTAGTTTTCATTTATTTTCCTAGGACTTAGATCAGTTAACGGAGCCGCTAAACCCGTCAGGGTGGGTCATCCCAAATGTCTTGGGTTATTTAGACAACCCCGGACTAGATCCACTCTTCCAGTTGGTGAGCATTCAATTTCACCCGTCAACACTTCTGTGTTTTGTTTCTGCATTTGTTTTATTTTATTGCTCCACGGTCCTGTTTTTCTAACAACTACTTAACTCCAAGAGCTTTCAAATTATTGTAATTATTGTCAAATACGATCTCGGAGTTAGAATTTATGGCCTTCCAAAGTTCTCAAGCCACATTGGCTAGGTGCCACCTCACTACCATGTCGCATCCACTTTGATGCCAATCCCAAGTGTAACCCCACATGGCCGGATCATAGCTCTGATGTGGTTCTTGCCACATGGTTATCCAAACCATGGTTTCAATCCCACATAAACTTACATCATCATCGTCGAGATTTTATTTTCATGGGTCACAAAGACCCCAATCAAAAGTTCTGATGACAATCTATTACTCAGTATTATTCTAGATCCAATGGTCATCATGCTAGTCATCAAATAGCTCTAATTATGTCATCAATACTAACTGGTGCAGAGGTTAATGTACAATCTTTGACGTTCCTTATGGTACAAGGGTGGGACCCACCAGGATCCATGATTGAGATTCAACCCCACCTTCTCACTAATCCATGACTGTTGTTGGTATCGATATTTCATAGTCGTCGGGAATGTTTCATAGTCATCGATTAGGGCTTATACCCATCACCAAACCTCTGCCAACCATCTTCCAGCTTATGCCTGAGATATATTGACTTAAATATCCAATGGTTTAGGTTATGATCAAACACCTAAGGGCCTCTTGGCCCTCTGACACCATTATGTTTCCTATAGCCAATCAATAGATGAAAATGTCACCCTAGGGTCTAGTTGGCTATCACACTAGCATGCCATGTCACTTGTGACATCGTCACCCATTCAATAACTTATAAGGGTTATTTAGGAATATATGGTGGACATTAAATATGATCTACAACCTATCAATGGCTCTCATCACATCGTCGATGCCTTGGTTGGAATCGGTATTTTTGGTTAACACACAACCTTGCCAACCTTTCAAACTCCGATGAATGGCCTAGATCTTTTGTGATATTCACCTACCTATGCAAAATGCTCTTTTCACGTGATATCATATTTGCATGACACATGGCACTATTTCTACTTGAAACATGGAATTCATATTTCCCACAGAAGCTCACCTATAGGTTCCAAATCACTATGCCATGTGGCACCATCCATGTCAGCCTATTGATCCCTTAACTAAATATCGACGATCTAGATTGTACATTGAGTCCCTTTAATCTCGGTAGATCGATAACTCAAATCTTTTCTTGAAGTTCCTTTGATCTTGAATGATCAATGGTTATGATTTCATCTTGAAGATCCTTTGATATCGACATATCAGTGGTCCAGATATTTCCTCAAGGTTCCTCTATTAGAATTCATCTCCGGATCTTATTCCAAACGACCTCCACCAACAAGGAATAAGATCTATTTCTCTCACCAGATCAATGGTCGAGTTTAAATCTCATCCCCACCGTTTGGTTCTGCACCAATATATCATGTGTATCTCATCACCATGCCAAATCAATGGCTACGATCTTTCCGAGGTGAAATAAGGTCTTATCCATCTCCAAAAAGATATGGGGTCCTTGTGATAGATCAATGCCTAAGAATTAATCATGCCCCTTCTCTGATTAAGGGTCCATATCTCACCTTAAATTCTCCCTATCGGAGCTTGGCCCCATGTTTTATCCCAAATTAGCCTCTCCGATAAGAAACCTGGATTCATGGATGATTTTAAGGATGGAAATTTATTCTAAAATGTAGAAACCTTGGCGAATCATACTAATCCTTCATATGCTAACTATAAATGTTTGGTGATATTTTTGTAAAAATATTCAAATTTCTAAGGATTTTATATAGTTTTTATAAAATTTTGGTGATTTTTAAGTTAAAATAATTTTATCCTATAGAATTTGGGCGAAGCATTTTTAAAATAGTGAATCTCGTTTTTGGAAAAAGCATGGAAAATTAGCCCATGAGAAAAATTTAGCCCCTAAAATCATCCCTACTTGGATCTATATGTCTCGCCAGATTGACGACCCAGATCAATTCTCACCCTTGCTCTAATTAACGGTCTAGATATCCCGTCGAAGTTTCCTTGTTGGAGCTCATCTCTGGGGCTTACCATGAATGGCACCCAACGATGAATGATTAGGATCCAATATCTCACTAAATAGGTGGTCGAGATTTAATCTTTCCCCTATACAAATGAAGGGTCCATATCTAACCGCCATGAAAAATTGATGGTCACGATCCTCTGAGAAAAAATAAGGGTCTTTCTCAGGCTTAACTTTCAGGTCCAGGACTTACAGAAATTTCATGAGGTTTTTCTCCCATCCTTTTCAAGACTTCTGAGTTTTTAAGAACTCTCGTTTGGGTCAAAGGCATTCCATTTTCTACCTAGGGTGCCTCTATTTCATTGTCTTATCACGGAAGGATTTCTTTTCTCTAGGGATCCAACCACAACAACACACAGGTGCACCTATATATATAATGACACTTACAATAAGTAGGGATGTTGGGTTGTCTTTCAACTTATTATATGACATAGATTTCAACTATTTACATACTCAAGCTATTATAAAGATATACATTACAAAAGATTGTCATGGCCGTAAACTAGCAGCTAATTTACTAAAGCCCAAGACGATCTATAATCAACAACACTAGGCTATCCAAACATATATATTCCATGAAAACACATTTTCATCTCCAAAATACATAATCATGCTCACAAGTCTCGTATTAATATCCATAATCAAAGTACTGACCATTCAACCATATATATATATATATATATATATATATATATATATANCAGACGGGTAAACACGTTACTCATCTATAACTTGGGAGATGTTGGAAACTACGAAAGGGTGTGCCACTCTGCACCCAACTATAGGAAAGGATACACTATGCACTGCTACAACGAGCCACCCTCGAGCCAGGATATGATGCCATGAGAGGATAATTGGTTTTTCAACAAGTTTTCTAGGGAGAATATATTACTTCTACACTTTTGTTTTCTTTTTCCATGCACCAGAGAGTTCTCCTTCTCTCTACTCCAATGCTTAGGCTTTCCCCAACATGTGTATGTCTGTCTCCATTCCCCCTCTTGCTGTCCCCTGTCCCTTTCTTTTTTTGTATTCTTCCCCAAGACCTCGTGTGTTGTGTTAGAAGCTTCCCTATGGGTACTTCTTCCCATCCTTCATTGATTCTCAAAGTAGACTACCCAACTACCATCTTGACTGTTAATCAATTTTTTGGCCTGAGGATAGCTCAGGGTCTACATTTTCTTTTAAATTGATATGATAAGGTAGTGCCTGGCATGGTCATTTCAACTAGTAAATGAAAATAGTAAACAAGTCATGGTCATTTCAACTAGTAAATGAAAATAGTAAACAAGTCATGGTCATTTCTACATTTTCTTTTAAATTGGCATGGTACTGCCTGGCAGGGTCATTCTAGTTAGTAATAGCTTCCCTCTTGTACCATTCCTCTCATGACATCATAACCTATGAAGTTCAACATCTCCATATAATTTAGCAAAGGTTCATTCTCTTTTAATGATCACATAACAAGCCTTTCTATGGTTTTAGCCACAAAGGCGTTACATAATGTAACCTTTTAAAACTTTATTTTATACCTTGTATTAATGTAATAATTAATTATTACATTAATATTTTGATTAGTACATAAATACTGTAATTTATACATTAAAATTATAAATTAATTAATACATTAATTATGTATTAATACAACAATGGTCTATTGTTCCTTCTAGCATGTAGACAATAAACTACCAACAACCACATTTAAGTAAAAGTGATTGATATAAGCTAATGAGTGTCATTACTTTAAAGAGTGAAAAATGAGGCATCAACCACTTTTTACTTAAATATGATTGTTGCTAGTTATTATTTATAGCTAAATATATATTTACATGGTTTATAATCTTCAAATTAGATACTCTATTTTTTTAGCCATTGAAAGAGATTTGTCTCCTCAGGTTACCGAGGATATAAATTCAAACCTCATACTCTTCATTGAATTATTTGAGCAAGACAGTTTGTTTATGATTAATACAGGTCGTAAGAACCAACATAAATCTATCAATCGCATTCATGTATACGAAATCGCCATTTGATATTTCAATATTCTTCCGGATTCTCACTAAGTCAACAACCCTAACAACTCTACTGTCACTTTTTCCTGTTTAGGACTGAAAGTTCCATTTGATATCTTAATATTCCTCCCACCAATCATTACAACAATACGCTTGCTCAATCCCAAGAAATCTAATTTCAGTCTTTGTTGTTTGGCAATAATTTCAGTCCATTTTCTGTAGCAAAATTGCCCTGTTCTTCTGAGCTCTCAGTACATGCATGCCATGCATATCTCATCACAGATCTGTAATGTAGGAAGTTGAAACCAAAACAAGAAAGTAACGAGGATATTTGGCAATCAGCAGATATTTGGCAATCAAACAGAAAAACTGATGACCCACATATAATTCTGTAAGGTCCATTCAGCAGATAGGTGAATTGTATCGTTTTGTATATAATTGAATATGAAAGTCTAAGCCCACCAAGATTATGATTCCCTGTTATTCTTGTGCTCAATTCAGTAAGTATTTCATTTTTCTTTGGAATAGACCATGCATGTAGTGATAAAATTTGATTTTTTTTTTTTTTTTAATTTGAATTTGAATGATAAAATAGAACCGTTCAATATGAACCATTAAGATTTTTTATTTTTTTAAATTTAAATTTGAATAATACATATGTTTTCAATCTTCTTTTGTTTACGAAAATAATAAACCGTTGAGATTAACCATTGAAATTTTTTATGTATACAGTTCAAATGAGGAAGAGCAACAGTTTGAACTAAAAAGATGGGAAATAACCTTTCCGCACGTATCCAAATGAAAATGATTTTATATGAAAAATTATCTTATATTATTGTCTTCGTTTAAGTAAGTATTTCATTTTTTTTTCTGAGTACAACATGCGCTTAGTGATGAAATTTGAAAAGTATTTTTTTTATTTTAATTTGAATGATATGTATTCATTAAATTTTTTTAATGTTGAAAAGTTATAAAATGAGTTATACTTGAAGCATTTACCTAGAGATGGTGTGATTTGATATTTTGTTTTTTTGGAAAAAATTATTAAATAACTCAAAATAAATTCATACAATATTTAAATAAGATTTTGTTTTGTCAAATTTTACCACATTAAAAATAAAAATAAAGTAAATTATAATTTTAATAAAAACTAATAATAGGATTTGGTCAATACTTCTAATTTAAATTTTAAAAAGTTAAAATTAATATTTATTAGATATATTATAATTAGAATATAACTTAATAATTAATATATTTTATAATTCCAAATATTATTTTACAACTAAAATAAAAAAGGAAAAATATCATCATAAACATTGAATAAAAATAATTTAAAAAAAATATTATATTAATTGGAATTATGATATAGACCATACGTTCAATGTTTTCCTTATAATACATATGCACACATAAATGACTACATATTCAAGAAATCTAATGGAATATATGTTCATTAAACAAACAAATAAGGAAACAAAATGGTTTACCATACAACCCTTTAAACATTTGAAGTACATAGAATGTGAAAAAGACATTTTGCTTGTTTAAACTTCTTATTCAGTTTATATCATATTATTAATATAAAAAAATAATTATTAATTGATGTGAGTTTTTTCATAAAAATATTTATTTGTAGAAAGATAATATCTCATAATTTCATTTATTACAAAATTATAATTTTATGATAAATAAATATTTAACTTTAAATTTTTTTATTTTACATATTCATATAAATAAAAATATAAAGGTGATAGAGAACAAGATGTTTGAAGAATAAAACAATGAAAAGAGACTAAAATGGTAGATCTAATCTACATAAAAGAAAAGATAAAACCAAAAAAACCTATAAATTATAATAGATCACAATAGATATATTTTAGTATTATTGATAAGGTATATCTTGCTAAAATGTTTACACATAAATACATGCACAAGAATACCTTAGAAGGTTGTTCCCCGAAGGGAGGAGAGGTCTTCATTATCCGTTTTCCAAGTTGGCTAGTTGACATGGTGGAGCGCGTTAGTTGTCTTTCCTTGGACATTGAGCTAGGTGAAGAAGACAACCTTGTAAATTTTCTTGTTTTGTATCCAAAGTCTTACTCTTGGTCTATAGAAGTCTATTCTAAAGATCACCAAACTTCATCACACAAACTTCATCACACAAGATAGAAAAAAACAAACTTCATCACACAAGATAGAAAAAAAATACATCACCAAGTCAAAAAACAAAAGTCTTACTCTTGGTCTATAGAAGTCTATTCTAAAGATCACCAAACTTCATCACACAAGATAGAAAAAAAAATACAATACCAAGTCAAAATGACATACTTTATTAAGATTCATTATCTCAATATTGATACATAACATAGAGAAAATTATCTATGTCCTCCCTAGAAAATGTATTTACATGAAAAATCTACAATGAAATCAAACAATTAAAAAAAAAATTATCCTTTCTAAAAATTAGAGGCTGAAACCCCTTATTTTTTCTCAAAATTTTAAAACATAAATGTTCAAAATCATCATGAAAAGTGATAAAAACAACTGCACTAGTAAATTAGTAGATGATATTAAAAAATACAATAACAACATAATGTTAACAAATTATTTCATATTCTAAAAATAAATATTATATAAATTAATATATGATCTTAAAAAATCCAATAATAACATAATGTTAACAAATTATTTCATATTCTAAAAACAAATATTATATGCTATAGTAGTCATTGTAAACCTCCAATATTAGCAAGTTTTATATTAATTAATGTTAACCAATTATTTCATATTCTAAAAATAAATATTATATAAATTAGTATATAATCTTAAAAAATCCAATAATAACATAATGTTAACAAATTATTTCATATTCTAAAAATAAACATTATATGCTATATTAGTTATTGTAAACCTCCAATATTAACAAGTTTAATTTCTCTCATTTTCAAATTACATACAATATTTCGATAAATTTTCCCTTACGCATTTATATACTATATGTATTGAAAAATAGATAAGTGTATATTTGACAAAATTTCATACTAAAACTTACAACATGTACCTTTTTTCCAAGCATTAAAAAACAATTTATAAGAAAACCACATTCTTTAGGTCCTCAAATCATGATTAAAAAAAAAAAAAAAGGCACACTTTCATATTGAGCTTAAAGAAGTACAAATGGATATTTCACATACAACATTAAAATTACATTGTTAATGTATATTTTATTTCTTTCCTTTATAAAATAATCCTTGATGTTTCTCCTTATCCCATTCTTCTTTATTTCTTTCCACCCTCTAATTTTTTTTTTTTATTTCTTTCTACCTCTCTAAAAAAAGTTATTGTAACTAACTATGATTCAAAAGTTAAGAGAGTAGAGTTATTCAAATGAACCTATTTATCATTTGAATTCGAGGTATTAGTTTCATTATGTATTTTTGTTCCACCTAGAGCAGTGTCAACTACCACAACCTCCCTCAAGGAGGTTTATCCTATGTTCATTGCTTCAACTTTATGCCTTGAGAAAGGAATGCGTTCACTAATCAACATGTTTGAATATTGATTCACCTCATTCTGATTAAGGTCAATATATGAAATTGTTTCCTCTAAAAACATCTATCTCTTTGGTTTTGATTTGGTTCCTTTTTCATGGGAGGAAGAAATCAAACTCTGGGAAAAGTATCTTGTAAATGTCTTGGAACATGACATATTATACACTTGAATGTTGTGTTCTCATAATCCAAGGCCTATGTGTGTTTAATATTTTTCCAGGAAAGAACACTTTTTTTTTTAAAGACCTTTTTTAAGTTCTATATCAACACATATAGGTGAATATGTCCATAAATATACTATATCTCTCTTTTGTTATAATTTTATATAAGTTCCCAAACTATTCTCAACATCCTCAAAAACTAGTAAATATTAGATGTTAGAGGAGACATTTTTGGGAGAACAACACAAAAAACAAGGTAGATTGGACCAAGAAGGCGATAATGCTATATTTTTAGGAAAAACAACGCGCGACAAGATTTTTGGAAATCCAACATAGATGTGGACAAACCTAACCATGTTAGGGTTAGGGTTTTGAAGTCATATTGTAAGGGTTTAACCCATTTTTGTAATATAAATAGAAGAAGTCTAAGGTAGAATGAGGGATGTATATATGTATCCCACCTATGCCTTCTGAGATATTTGTGTGACTTTTTGAGTACTTGCAGTATCTTTTTGGCATTGAAGTTTGTTTTGAGAGTTGTGGAGTTTAGATCCAGAGTTAATCTGGAGATGTAGTTGAAGATCATGTCGCAAGTTATGGAGCTTGGTGTGATCCTGGTTTGCGACACTACTCTTTATTATGATGTAATGCATGCAAGACCTTTTGATAAATAAGAAAAGAAGCATAAGATCTTTGTAGATGTAGCCCCAGGGGGGGTGAGTCATGGTAAAACCCTGTGTGCAATGTGTCTGAATGTTTTACTATTTTCGTTGTTATGATTGAATGGTTAGATAAATGAATCAATGGTTTTACTTACAACTCGCACTAGAATAGATATGCATAATGAATGTTAATATTGAATGAATGAATAGATCCGATGAATATTATAATAGAATGCATGGTTAAGTAGAAATAAGAGTAATAAGAACAACATGAATCCCTTCCATGACGGAAGACACCTGCGTCCTATAGTCACCCATAAACCATCTCGAGTGAGACTGTGTTGTGCACTCTATGCGCAGTGTATCCTTTTGGTTTACCAGAATGGTCGATGGTAATAAGGGTTTTTTTGGAGAACTAAGATAGAACCTGGGTCATCCCATTCATCCAACAAATGGTTTTGTTGCTGGCTAAAACTCAGAGGGAGAGCTAGGAAGGGGTTTAATGAAGAAGATGCATTGGTAGAAAGAGATGTTCAAGCCATGGAATCCTACAAAGAAAGATTTTGAATTATGGTTGGAGACAAATCAATTGGAGTTCACGTAGAAAGATAATAAGGCTTCCAGATATACACCGTGCCAATATTTATAGAGTTATGTGTTTACTGATTTGCATGAATCATATTTATGTTTCTTTCAGAGTTATTACAGGAATGGATATTGAGGTTGAAATATACCCATCCGACTAATTGAATTATCCCACTGGTGTCGATTGTTGAAAATATCTTGTGGTTGGAAAGAGTTAATAATAAATTCATGAGCGTAGTAGATTTCTAGTTAGATATCATTACTATGGGGTACAAAATCATATATTGTTGTAGAGAATAATTTCTCGAGAGTTAATAATAAATTCACGAGCGTAGTAAATTTCTAGTTAAATATCATTACTATGGGGTACAAAATCATATATTGTTGTAGAGAATAATTTCTTGAGGGGACCCAAAGGGAAGTACATGAGGTCACTCTAAATGTCTATAAAAATCTTACTACATATATATGTTTCAATCTTTGATTGTTTAATTTGATTTTTTTTTTCTAATTTGAATTTGAATGATATATATATTTTCAATCTTTGTTTACGAAAAATAAAAAACTCTTCAATATTAACCATTGAGATTTTTTATTTTTATTTTTAAATTTGAATTTGAATGATACATATGTTTTTTGTTTAGTAAAATAATAAATCGTTGAAGATTAACCATTGAATTTTTTTAATTATACAATTCAAATGAGAAAGAGCACCACTTTGAACTAAAAGGATTGGAAATATCGTTTCCTCGCGGATCAAAATGAAAATGATCTTATATGAAAAATTATCATATATTATTGTCTATTTCATTTTTATTTTTTTTCCTGAGTACAACATGCATCTAGTTATGAAATTTGAAAAGTATTTTTTCATTTTAATTTGAATGATATGTATTTACAAAATTATTTTAATGTTGAAAAGTTATAAAATGAGTTTTTTTAGTTGGGAATTTTTTTGAGAATTTGGGAGCTTCAACATCAATAAAATAGGAGTTTGAAAACAAGTTTCCTAAACTAAGAATTTTAAATTAGAATTATATTAAATTAAAATACAAATATATTTATTCCATTATACAAATATATTATTTTTTACAAATATTTTAGTTATATTTATTCAAAATATCACTATACAATTAAGACTAAACTAGGTATTTCAAAAATTAGTTAAGTAAAAAAACTTAATAATACTTACTTTATAGTTGTGGATATGGAAATTTTTTAGCCCATATTAAAAAAGTAGTACTCATTTTTTTTCCAATAAAAAAAGAATAATGCTTGAAATTTACAAAGATGTTTAATGTTTATATATGTAAAGTTTAATTTTAAAACAATATTAAAATTGTATATATGTATTTTCAATTTTGTTTCTCATTTTTTAATAGAATATTTATAGATATTATTGTGTTAAATATATTGGTATAATTATTAGCACAAATTAAATTAGTAAATTTAATATTGTAGTTGTTGTAATAGGAGAAACATTGTCCTCTATCACCTTCCATTTTATTGCAATAAGATTTAAAATGTATCAATATCTCTATACATTGTAATCTAAAGTATCATTGTAATCTAATATTTTTTATATTTTTTTAATACATATTATTGCCTCTCCCAAATTCAGGTTTCCTACAAATTTGAGAGAAACCTCTACTCACTTTCCCACATTTCCAAAACTTATACAACATAGCATTAAAACATTTATTTAAAAACATTTTAAAAAATTACAATTGATATATCAATTTCTTCTACATTCCTACTACATTCCTAAATTCTGATTAATAAAATATTTAACTTCAATTATTAAACAATAATAATAAATATTTTTTGAAATATAATATTTTCTTTACTCGAAAAACATAAATTTTTGTTTCAAAGAGAAAAAAGTTACAATACTTACACATATTAAAGATCAAATCATTTTTAATATAATATTTATTATAATTATTGAGAAAATTAAAATAATTTAATATTCAAATTAATTAATTAAAAATGTATACCATTTTTTTTATTTAAATAAAACAAAAGGTAATTTAAATTAATTTTCCGAAAATGAAATATAAATACAAAATTGATATAGGTATAGACGAAAAAGGCAGAAGTTAAATTAAATTTAATATTCAAA
Source organism: Picea engelmannii (assembly GCA_009831015.1). NCBI lineage: Eukaryota > Viridiplantae > Streptophyta > Pinopsida > Pinales > Pinaceae > Picea > Picea engelmannii. The sequence goes on along the minus strand of ML831527.1, from coordinate 17,692 downwards.
TTAATTAATTAAAAATGTATACTAATTCTCTTTTAAATTTTATATAAATAAAACAAAAGGTAATTTCAATTAATTTTCCAAAAATGAGATATAAATACAAAGTTGATATAGGCATAGAGTAAAAAGGCAGAAATTAAAAAACACTGAAATTGAAATAAATAGATACTAAGTAAACTGGCCAAATTGAAAATCAATCTTTAAAAATATCTTATTTGCTTTCCATCAATAGAAACATTGTGCATAATTATTAATAAGCTAATTCTGTGTGAAATAACTTGACCCATCATCACATATTCTACTGAGCTCACACTTTCTGGTCAACCCATCGGACGGCACATATTAATTCATCTATGCATTGTTTTGAATGCAAGCCTCCACACTATGTCTTGTTTCAATACGGTTTTGTTTTTGGCTGTGTTGGTTGGTTGTGTTATTTGTGGTCTCTATGGCCGGGTTGTGTTACTTAAAAGATCTAGATGCCACTTGACTGAGTTTCTTCAGGGCAATCTACGCCCCTTGAAAGTTGGCAAAAAATTATGCGTGGACAAGATTGATTGATTTAGTCACCGCATCTTTAAGCATTGGACAAATTTGTCATCAATGTCATCATCAGAACTGTGATATAACAAGTTTTCTAATTAAAAACAAATATCAAGATTTCACTTGCATATATGATTAATCTGACCCATACTTAAAAGTTGGGTATACATACATTCTTCACCAACTTTCCCATGGAATGTAACGACCCCTTCGTTACGGCCATGGGTGAAGCAATTTTTTTTTTTGTTTTTAAGAATTAAGAGGCAAGAAGGCAACGGCGATAACAATTTAACCACACCACAGACGACGAACAGAAACACACAACCCAAGAAACAGAAAACTACGACTCCACTCACTGGTCCAAGTGCAACTCAGCGAAACATGCATAGGACAACAAGGAGGAACAACTAACTGCCCAACGCAACAAGACACTCCTACATGCCAAGGGACAACTTCCCCTTCCCGACACAACGATGTTGACGAACAAGACTAGAAACTCAATGTGTGCAAACCCAATGCATGAAAGCGTTCCACCCATGCGCCCAAGCAACTTACCACGCTCGACAACCCTCCACAACACACACCGACTCCGACCAGATTTTCGTTCGCCGCTATCCCATTGGGTGTGCCATGATTCCCTCATCAAGAATCATGCCGTCCCCAGATGATAGACACATCGACAACCTTGGCACCACACATCCTATCAGAACCGAGGACTCTAGATAAATCTGATGCACTAGAAACCGAATACCGAAAGAAAAACCACACCCATACCCCAACAACAGGTTGACGAAACGCCAGAGGATGAAGACAAGGGATGACGCCAACCAATACACGACATCGTCCCCGACCCAACCAATCACCCAGTCTAAGAAATCCATGATTACAAAATATTTTTACATGGGTTCCATTCCAAACGGGGCACGTCCAAGTTACAATTAGTCAATAATGCACCGGCTAAATTAACGTTAATACAATCAATCTTGCAAATCTAAGTAAACAATACTAAAACTATAATTATAAATACCATCTAACCTCCACTATAATCAATTTAGCAAGTCTAAAATTGGAAATCTAGTCTTTACTCACCAACCTAATTTTAATCATTATTACAACCTAAATGGAAAATTCAATATTAATCCAAAATATCCATCCAACTAGCGATTAACTTGACTAACAATACTAACAATCTTAATGTAGGGTGCTGCCATTATAACACTTATGAACAATTTAATCTCAACATGTAGTCTATCTATATTGACCGAACCCACAATACTAGTTGTCTATTATCATGGAGATGGAAACTGCTAACTACTAACATCGTTGTAGCAATATAACAAGGCCATTAACATAGTAGCTACTTAACGATTAATAAAAATATTTGTAATAACTTAGGTGTTAGGTGTCTTGTGTTGTAATAATGAAATAATAAGATTTACATGTTAATTTAATAATATAGAAAATTAAAATAAAAAAACAAAATTTTAATTTAAAACTTTCTATACCAAACTCATTTTAATCTCCCCATTCCCAATCTCCCATTTCATTGACATTGAAGCTTCATAAAAAATATGAATTTCCCAGAATTATTCCCAACTAATTGAAAACATTTCCATTCACAGGTTCCCAAAAACTTTGTAAACAAGTTCCTACAACTATATATATATATATATATATATATATATATATATATATATATATATATATATATATATATATATATATATCAAGTCTATAAGCATCTCCAGTGTCTCAAAATATTTCTGCGCAAACAAATACTTCAGGTGCAAGATGTTGCCTAGTAAGTTGTGTGTTGTTTTTAATTCAGTCACCCGTGCTATTGTTCTTGTTATGTTGGGAGTTGCATTAACTGCAACACTACTACTAGTGTTAGTGTGTGAGGTCAGAGAGCAACTCATATATAATTTCTACAAGAAAAACTGCCCATTTTCTAAGAGCATTGTTCAACAAGTGGTGAAGAAATACATATGCGTAGATCCATCTCTAGCGGCCTCTCTATTGAGACTACACTACCATGATTGCTTCATGAGGGTATGCCAATTGTTTAAATGTGTACACACATTATTGTTTTAATGTGTACTTACATTACTGTGTGTGTTCAAGATTTGGATTCCATATTTTATACGATGATAATTAAAGTGATCTGGATTGGTGCTACTACAGGGTTGTGATGCATTAATGCTCCTGAATTCTACACAAATAAAAAATTATATTTAATTTGGTAGTGAGAACGTTGCGTACATTCAAATTGAAGGAGAATAAAAGGGACAAAACAAAACTGTGGAATGATCAACTCGTGGTCATTCCACAACAAACACAATTAACATTTAGGGAAAATTCATGTCCATTCAACAACAAACCAATTCAACATTTAATGGCAAATTCGGGGGCATTCCAACAAACACAGTCTTCATTCTAAATAGAAAATTCATGTCCCTTCAAAAATGAACTCAGTCAATCATTTTTATGGGAAATTCATGGTCATTTAACAACAATCTCAGTAACATTTTGAATGGCAATTTGTTATCAAAAAGGATTTGAATAATCAAATCTGTACAAGAATCAATGAAAATTTGCTACTGCTCAGGATCTAGAGGGTGGCGGTCAGGGTAAAACGGTGACATCACAGTCATAAGCATTGAAATTGCTGTCAAGTATGGATTATGAAAGCACTGAGGTCAATACAAAAAAAATGCAGAGAGGGATAAGTAAGGTTTCCCTTTTTCATTGCCCGGATGCCAAATGCAAACACATATAGGAATAACCAAAATGTTTTTCCCAACTAGGATACCAATTATAAAAACGCAGACAGGGAAATGAATTCGTTTTCCATTGCTAGGATACCAATACAATGTAGACAAGAATAACAAAAAAACATTTTTTTTCATTTCCAGGATACCAATAGAAAATGTAGACATGAAATCAATCGTTTTTCCCATTGCCAGGATACCAATACAATGCAGACATGAATAACAAATAAAAACGTTTTTCCATTTCCAATATACCATTACAAAAATGTAGACAAGAAATCAAATCATTTTTCCATTGCCAGGATACCAATACAACACAAACAACAGTAAGAGAAGTGCAAGGATCCATTGGGAAAAGTCATTGAAATGATCGTAGAGATTCTATCAGTCAAGGCATAGAGAAAAACCAACAAGGATGCAAGATAATCCATATGCAGAGGTATTTGCTAGATGGCGCAAGTCAAAACAATCAACCAAGGAAAATAGCGAAGGTAGACGGCTGACAGGAATGTCCTTCACTTATCATCCATGCATAGAAGAGCAGGGCATTGAGATCCATAGGTTTATTAATGCTGAAGCAACGACTGTAGATCAGGCTATTGGTCAACTTCTAAGGCGAGGAATGATGAGCTAGGTATGGAAGGAAAAAACAACCACAATCTTCACAAATAAAAACACCAAAGGGCGGTCAAGACATGCTGGGAATCGAAGGCCATGGGAGTCAATCACTCATTGAGCTAAAGGCTATGGAAAAAAAATTCAGTCATCAACTAGAACACTAAGACAATCAATTTCGTTACCCAATTAAACATCGAGATCCAAGGCATAAATCATACTATAATCTACCATGCAAAAATAAATAAAGCGTACCATTGCCTGATCGCCCACTCTAAGTTGATGTCTCGGACGCTCAGTGCAACTCCTTCTTTTCGATCGATGAGACTTCACTGGTACCTCCTAGCCAATGCTAGGGGTACTCTTCTTTCCCCTTATCCCCCCAAACCGCAAAGGGGTCATGCACACTAACTAGAGAATCAACTAGCTCCCACCTCGCCTCGGAAGGACGAGCTACCACTCCTCATTGATCTAGGTATCCCAACTCCCACAAGCTAAGTCAGTCAAGTATAGATTTCTGCAGCATAACGTTACGCAAAACAAAAGACATATTTCATCCTTCTCCTCCCTCCATTATATAGACTTTCAAAGTCAAAAAATTTCCCAAAACCCCTTTTAATTTACTGTTCATTAATTTAATTCATAATAATCCTCCTCATACATGTGTCACCCATTCCCTTCATTCCACCAAAAACTAATTTCTTTAATTAATTAATTACCTTTATTTCCCTCACCCACCTAGAGTCACTCCTAGAATTGCTCCTAGGTGTCCCCAAATTCCCTTACAGGTTTTAATGACTTTCCCCATTATTAATTTGCTAGTTCAGTTTTAAATTAGAAAGTTCTTAAATGGTAGATACCTTACTAAGTTGGACTAACTTCTTTTTCCTAGTGTTTCCCCTTCTTTCAAGGTTTCTGTTTTTTCCTAGTTTCCTAATTATTTTAGATTTTCCCTTTTTCCCTTTCTAATTAAACTCAAAAGGCATGTGCATAAACTTACCCTTTTCCCCCAAATTTAATGAATTAAATTTTTAATTAGCATAAAAAGTAAAACAATCATTCCCCTTTCTAAGTTTTATCCCAAAAGTTTTTTTTTT
>ML831527.1:0-12619 GCA_009831015.1 Picea engelmannii | reverse complement strand
GAAAAGGTAAAATTTCACCACCAACAAAGATTAGACCTAGACCTTATTTTCCTATGTTGGGCAACACATTTTTTATTTTTTTTAAGGGAAAGGTTTCAAATCATCCTTAAAACTTTATTGTCCTAAAGCCATCTAGGTTTATCCAATCACTAACTAACCACGCGAAGTGCCCTTCACGACGCACTAGGTACTCCAAGGGTGCCACTTGCCCATTTTTGTTTCTCTTGCGCGACGTGCCCTTCAGGACGCACCATGTGCTATGAGGGTGCCACTCGCCTCTTGATTCACTTGGTAGACATCAAAAACCCCTGGAGTCAATACTCTACTATGTGATCTTGTGGGAGACTAAGGGCCTCTAAGGAATACGGCCCCTACCTTATTGCATTCCCCTTAGAATCATTGTGAGTGATTGTCGCAGTCTGCCCTCACGGCATCGTGGGTCCTCTCAAAATAGGTATTCGTTAACCTAAATTTTGAGCCACGATGGAAGTGCTAGTAGGTTGTGGTAGGGCTGTTGTCCACACCTCTCCCTCAGCATATCTGGTAGTCAATCATGACCTCTCTACTCCACATGTGAGTTTGTTCGACAAGCTATCATCAACCTGCATCATCAACGAATCATGTTAGAAATATATCCATATCATATGATCTAATCAGATGCACTAATATCACATATAAAACAATAAAACCCCATTAGTTCACTCCCTGAATCGATCCAGAGTCCAATGGGTTCCATCGATGCCTCTGCATCCTCGAGGTCCGAAATCCTGCACACTCAGTAAAACCGAGTCAATAACACCTGTCTATGTCAATGCAACAAAACAACATGAAAACAACTCATAACACCTCATAATCAAAATCAAATGTTTTAATAGCATAATAATCTGGATCACATGCAAGCAAGTGTCCTCAAAGAATAAGTTTTCTCAGTGCGCAAGAGTGGGATGTTACATACACCCCTTCTTGGTCTAATTTTCATCATGAAGTTTCACAGTATAAGTGCAAAAATAATGTCTATCATAGTATCATGAGTCTATCTATCAAACAAAAATGGAAACTGCTGGCGAATATCATTTGCATCTTCCCAGGTCACCTAGTGCGGACTATAGTTGTCCCACTAGGCCTTGACCTGATCTACCGTTCGATGCCGTAGCTGTTGAATGCGATGATCCAAGATACGGATTGACTCAGCTGTGAGTGCCCCCTTGTCCGATACCTGTAAGGAACTCATGTCAATAACATGTGTAGAATCACTAATATAATGTCTCAAAATAGATACATGAAAAAAATCGTGCATACGCCTCAAAGAATTAGGCAAGGCTAGTCAATTGGCCATGGGCCCATTTCTCTCCACAATCTCGAAAGGTCCCACGAACCTAGGAGATAATTTATCTCCCTTTCCAAACTTGATAAAACTCTTATGCGGTTTAACACACAAGAATATTCGATCACCGACCTCGTAACTATGGTCAACACGGTGCGCATCAACATAGCTCTTATGTCAATCCTGCACTTCTTTAATCCTTTGTCTTATTGTTTTCATTTTCTCTTCTATTTATTGGATCGCTTATGGTCCCACCAAGACCCTATCCTCAAGAAGATCCAAACTCAAAGGCGTCCGACATGGTCCCCTGTAAAGAAACTTGAAAGGCACCATCTTAATGGTGCTTTGGTAACTGATGTTATAAGTGAATTCCACTAGTGGAAAGAATTCTTCCCAACGCTTTTGTTTGTCCATCACGTACATGTGCAACATGTCCTCCAAGGTTTGGTTTGTTCCTTCGGTCTTCTTGTTAGTCTCTGGGTGGTACGCAATACTGAAGTTAAGTTGGGTTGCCAATGCCTCTTGGAAACTTATGCAAAATAGTCCAGTAAACACCGATCCTCGATTGTATATAATCCTCTTAGGCACACCATGCAGCCTCACATTCTCACTGATGAAAAATCTAGCTATGTCAGGTTCGTAATAAGTCATACTCACAAGAATAAATTGAGCACTCTTTGTCAGAGTGTCTACTACTACGAAAATGGAGTCATGTCTCCTTGCCGTCAGTGGAAATACAACAATAAAATACTCGAAATAACCTCCCATTTTGTTTCAGGAATAACATGTGGCTGTAGTAATCCTGCTGGATGTCTATGTTCATCCTTCACCTACTGACATTCTAGACATCTAGCCACATAGTTGACTATATCTACCTTCAATCCCTTCCATAAGAATAAGGGTTTAAGGTGTGCCCTCATCTTCATGACTTCTGGGTGAGCCATGTACACTTCTCTATGAGCCTCGTTTAGGATCAAACTCCTCAATTCCTCATTCGATGGTATGTAAATCTAATTTTTAAAGCTCAATAATCCATCATAGTCAAATGTAAATCATTCAAATCTTGGTACCATCATTGTGTTTTGTCCGATAAAACCCTCAACCTCTTTGTACCAGTCATCGTCACGTTGTAAAGTTAGAATATTTTCACGTAGATCTTTCTGATGAGGAAACACCGAAAATATGCGTGGTCTCCGACTCAATGCATCTGCCACTTGGTTCACTGTTCCTTTTATGTAAGTAATCTCGAAGTCGTACTCGCTAAGTAATTTCGACCATTGCCATTGTCGCGCGTTGAGGTCTCTTTGCGTAAAGATGTGTTGTAGTCCAAAATGGTTTGTCTTTAGTTCAAATTTTTGTCCAACAAGGTAGTGTCTCCAAACCTTCAAGGGATATATGATGGCTAACAACTCCAAATCGTGCATCGTGTAGTTCTCCTCATGCCTTCTCAGTTTCCTCGAGATGTAAGCGATCACTCGACTGTCTTGCATCAAGACTCCGCCTAAGCCTTCCTTGGATGTGTTAGTGCATACCAAGAAGTATGCATCCCTGTCAGGGAATTTTAGTATTGGTGTCATTGTCAACAACTCTTTGAGCCTCTGAAATGCTTTCATGCATTTCTCAGTCCAAACAAACTTCTTGTTCTTCTTTTGCAATTCCGTGATCAGATTTGCTATCTTCAAAAATTCCTTGACGAACTATCGATAGTATCCTACTAAGCCCATGAAGCTACTAACTTCTGGTAAATTCATTGGCGTAGGCCATTCCATAATATTCTCGACCTTTGCAAGATCCATAGAGATACCTTCTTTGGAGATGACATGCCCTAAGTAATGAATCTATGATTGATAAAATTACCATTTGGACAACTTCCCATACAATTTGTGCTCTCGTAGACACTATAGTATCAAGCAAAAATGATCGTCATGCTCCTCCGTCATCCGAGAGTAAATCAAAATATCGTCAATGAATACTTGGATGAACTTGTCCAAGTACTTGCAGAACACCCTGTTCATCAACTCATAAATACCCCTGGGGTGTTTTTTAGTCCAAACGGTAAAACAATAAAATCGTAATGTCAAAACCTTGTCTTAAAGGTAGTCTTAGGGACATCATCCTCCTTGATCCATAACTGGTGATACCCTGATCACAAATTGATGTTTGAGAACACCATCGCGCCCTTCATCTGATTGAACAGATCATCAATCCTTGGCAACATATATTTATTCTTGATTGTTTCCTTGTGCAATTGACGATAGTCAATGTAGAGCCTCCATGACCCATCCTTCTTTTGTATGAAAATAACAGGCGCACCCCACAGTGAAACACTTGGACGTATCTGTCCCAGGTCCCAAAACTCCTTCAATTTCATTCTCAACTCCTATAAATCTTGGGTCGACATCCGATAAGGCATTCTCTCTATTGGTTCAGTTCCCGGTTTTAGATCTATAGTAAACTCCAATTCCCTCTCCGACGACATACCTGGTAACTCCTCCAAAAAGACGTCTGCAAAATATCTCACCACCGACAGGTGTTCTAGACCTTCTGCTACTCCCTTCTTGTTTAACGCAAGGATCACATATAAATTACACCCCTTTTGCATGCTCTTCCATAGCTGCAAGGAAGAGATGAACCTCATGGAAAATCCCCATTTTCGACCTACAATCACTTGTCCTTGTCCCTCATCATCGACCAAGCTCAACCGCTTTGTCTTACAGTTGAATATCACCTCATGCAATTCCATCCAGTCCATACCAATCATGACGTCATAAGATCCTATGATCTTGACGTACAGGTCGAACCGAGTGAAAAACTCTCCCAGGTTAAGGGTACAACCCACGACCTTTCCTCCAACCTTCTATTTGTCTCTCGAAGCCATCTCTACAAAGCTAAAATTGTCGTGTTTGACTACCTTTACCGTAATCCATTTTAGATATGCACCAGAAATGAAACTCGCAGTAGCACTGGGATCTATCAAAATACTAAGGGTCTGGTCAGCGATGCTACCTATTGTGTCGAGCATAATCGACTGGTCCTCTTCCTGGTGGTTATTCACTGTTGCATGAATCTGGTGGCCCTTGCCCAAATCTCCCACAGTAGTGGGTCCAGTTGATCCATATGCTCTAGTCCTCTCCAAAGGGTAGTCGCACTAGTAGTGGGGCTCCCGACACGTCCAACACCCCTCATTCGGTCTAGTAGTCCTAGTACCCAAAGTTGAAGATGAAGGCCCACGAGCCAGGAATCTTGGTTTGTTCTGCTGAACATACCTAAACTATTGCTACTGCGGTCGACGTTGTTGATGATGTTGTGGTCCCTGATAAGGTGTTTGCTATTGAAGCGTCGACCATCAAGGTGTAGTGAAAGTGGATCCCCTCTATAAGCCATGATATCCTGGCATATGTCTGGCTGGTCTCTAATGCTATCGTGCACTAGATGACACTTGCCTTGCTAGTCTCACTACACTCTTTCTCTAACCCCCACTGATAATTTCCTCCTCCTCTATGAGAGCCTTCTGGATGGCATCATGCAAGGTTTGAGGCATCCAAATCCTAACCTTTGCACGTTTTCTACTGTTAAGGCCAAACACAAATGTGTTGACCTTAATTTTCTCAGTGTTAAGATGCAGAGCATAACAGAGAAACTCCATAAAATGGGCCTTGTACTCAGGCACTATACGGCCGCCCTGTCGCAAGGTGTTGAACTCATTGAGATGACGCTCAATAAATTCCTCTGATAGGTACCTCTCTTGGAACCGTTCCTCAAACAGTTCCCATGACACATGTTCGAAGTCCATGTTCAGTTGCGGTAGCAGCGTCTTCCACCATATAAGAATGCTTCCCTTCAGTTGAAATACCACCATGTGGACCTTCAAGTTGGAGGTATAGTCACGAAGTGCAAAGAACATCACCATATTCTCTAACCATGCCTCGGTGACTGCACTATCCGGGGCACCAAAGAACTTGGGAAATTTGACCTTTTTGAGCTCACGATGAATGCTACTAGTACCAACCGGAGTGTGTGGTGGACCCTCAGGGGGTGTCGGTGTTGTAGCCTCATGTCTATCCAAACGACTGATAAGTGCCTCAAACATGCACTAAAAATATCTCATCATTCCGACCACATCACCTACTACTATCTGCTCATGCCCAACAACCTATTCATCTCCCTGGGGATTGGACCCCTCAGGCGTTGATGCTACTGGAGGCATCCTGCCTCCTCCCCTAGCACCCCATCATCTGCCTCTGCAACATCCTCTAACCATGATCACCTGCATGAGTACAAGTCAACTTAATTATCAACATTATAATAAAATCATATCAACAAAATATGTAGTGATCCCAAGTCGCGGGTTGAAACCTGCTCTGATTCCAAATGTAACGACCTCTTCATTACGGACACGAGCGAAGACTATATTTTTTTTGTTTTTAAGAATTAAGAGGAAAGAAGGAAACAACGACAACAATTTAACCACACCATAGACAATGAACAGAAGCATGCAACCCATGCAACAAGCAACTACGACTCCACTCACTGGCACAAGGGAAGCTGGGGGAAACATGCATAGGACAACAAAACGGAACAACTACCCGTCCTCCACAACAAGACACTCCTACATGCTAAGGGACAACTTCCCCTTCCTGACACAACGACATTGATGAACAAGACTAGAAACTCAATGCGCGCGAACCCAATGCATGAAGGCGTTCCACCCATGCACCCAAGCAACTTACCACGCTCGACAACACTCCACAACATGCACTAACTTCGACCAGGTTTTCGTTCGCCACTATCCTAGTGGGCGTGCCACGATCCCCTCATCAGGAATCCTGTCATCCCCGGGTGATAGACGCGTCGATAACCTTGGCACCACACATCCTATCAGGACCGAGGACTCTAGATAAATCCAACGTCCTAGAAACCAAATACCGAAAGGAAAACCACACCCATACCCCAACAACAAGTCGAAGAAACTCCAGAGGATGAAGAATAGGGATGACGTTAGCCAATAAATGACATCATCCTCGACCCAACCAATCACCCAGTCTAACCAGTCCATGATTACAATCTATTTTAACACGGGTTCCATTCTAAATGGGGCACGTCCAAGTTGCAATTGGTCAATAATGCACCCACTAAATTAACATTAATACAATCAATCTTTCAAATCTAAGTCATCAATACTAAAAATATAATTATAAATACCATCTGGCCTCCATTATAATCAATTTAGAAAGTCTAAAATTGGAAATCTAGTCTTTACTCACCAACCTAATTTTAATCATTATTACAACCTAAATGGACAATTCAATATTAATCCAAAATCGCCATCCAACTAGCCATTAACATGAATAACAATATTAAAAATATTAATGTAGGGTGCTACCATTATAACACTTATGAAAAATTTAATCTCAACATTTAGTCTAGCTATATTGACCGAACCCACAATACTAGTTGTCTATTATCATGGAGATGGAAACTGCTAACTATTAACATCATTGTAGCAATATAACAAGTCCATTAACATAGCAGTTACTTAACGATTAATTTGTAATAACCTAGGTGTTAGGTGTCATGTGTTGTAATAATGAAATAATAAGATTTACATGTTAATTTAATAATATAGAAAATTAAAATAAAAAAACAAATTTTTAATTTAAAACTTTATGTACCAAACTCATTCTAATCTCCCCATTTCCAATCTCCCATTTCATTGGCATTGAAACTTCATAAAAACTCCCAATTACTAAGAATTACTCCCAAATAATTGAAAACATTTCAATTCACAGGTTCCCAAAAACTTCGTAAACAAGTTCCGACAACTATATATATATATATATATATATATATATATATATATCAAGTCTATAAGCATCTCCAATGTCTCAAAATATTTTTGTGTGAACAAATACTTCAAGTGCAAGATGTTGCCTAGTAAGTTGTGTGTTGTTTTTAATTCAGTCATTCGTGCTATTGTTCTTTTTATGTTGGGAGTTGCATTAACTGTAGCACTACTACTAGTGCCAGTGTGTGAGGCCAAAGAGAAACTCATAGATAATTTCTACAAGAAAAAATGCCCTTCTACTGAGAGCATTGTTTAGCAAGTGGTGAAGAAATACATAGCCACAGATCCAACTCTAGCGGCCTCTCTATTGAGACTAGCTAACATGATTGCTTCATGAGGGTATGTCAATTGTTCCAATGTGTACATACATTACTATTTCAATGTGTACTTACATTACTATGTGTGTTCAAGATTTGGATTCCATATCTTATACTATGATAATTAAACTGATCTGGATTGTTGCTACTGCAGGGTTGCGATGCATCAGTGCTCTTGAATTCTACACAAATAAAAAATGAGATTTAATTTGGCAGTGATATTTTTGGGTACATTCAAATTGAAGGAGAATGAAAGGGACAAAACAAAACTATGAAATGATCAACTCGTGGTTGTTCCACAGAAAGCGCAGTTAAAATTTAGGGAAAATTCATGTCCATTCAACAAAAAACCAATTCAACATTTAATGGCAAATTCAGGGGAATTCCAGCAAATGCAGTCTTCATTCTAAATAGAAAATTCATGTCCCTTCTACAACGAACTAAGTCAATCATTTTTATGGAAAATTTGTGGTCATTTAACAACAATCTCAGTCACGTTTTGAATGGAAATTCATTATCAAAAAGGATTTGAAAAATCGAAGCTGTACAAGAATCAATGAAAAATTGCTACTGCTCAGGGTCTAGAGGGTGGCGGTTAGGGTAAAACAGTGACATCATAGTCATGACCATCAAAATCATTGTCAAGTACGGATTATGAAATCACTAAGGTTAATACAAAAGCAACAAATAGAGGGATATGTAAAACATGGTTTCCCTTTTTCATTTCCCGAATGCCAAATGAAAACGCATACATGAATAACCAAAACGTTTTTCCCTTACCAGGATACCAATTATAAAGACATAGACAGGGAAATGAATTCGTTTTCCATTTTCAGGATACCAATACAATGCAAACATGAATAAAAAAAAAATGTTTTTTTTTTCATTTCCAGGATACCAATATAAAAATGTAGACATGAACTCAATCATTTTTCCCATTGCTAGGATACCAATACAACACAGACAAGAATAACAAATAAAAACATTTTTCCATTTTTAGGATACCATTATAAAAATGCAGATAGGAAATCAAATCATTTTTCCATTGCCAGGATATCAATACAACGTAGACAATAGTAAGATAAATGCAAGGATCCATTGGATGCAAGATAATCCATACACAGAGGTCTTTGCTAGAGGGAGCAAGTCAAAACAATCATCCAAGGACAAAAACGAAGGTAGACGGCTGACAAGAACGTCCTTCGCTCATCATCCATGCACAAAATTGGAGGGCATTGAGATCCATAGGTCTATTAATGTTGAAGCAACGACCATCGATCGGGCTCTTGGCCGACTTCTTAGGTGACGATTGATGATCTAGGGACAAAAGGAAAAAGAAACCACAATCTTCAAAAATCAAAACACCAAAGGGTGGTCAAGACATGTCAGGAATCGAAGGCCATGGGAGTCAATCATTCATTGAGCTGAAGGATATGCAAAAAAAAACCAGTCATCAACTAGAACGCTAAGACAATCAATTTCCTTACCCAATTAAACATGCAGATCCAAGGCATAAATCATACTACAATCTACCATGCAAAAATAAAGAAAGTGTACCGTTGCCTGATCGCCCGCTCTGAGTTGATGTCTCACGCGCTCCATGCAAATACCTCTTGTCGATCGACGAGACTTCACCGGTACCTCCCAACAAATGATAAGGGTACTCTTTTTCCTCCTTAGCCCCCCGAGCCGCAAAGGGGCCACACACACTAACCAGAGAATCAACTAGCTCCCAGCTCACCTCACAAGGTCGAGCTTCCAGTCCTCATCGAGCTAGGTATCCCAACTCCCACAAGCTAAGTCAGTTAAGTATGGATTTTTGCAACGTAACATTATGCAAAACAAAAGGCATCTTTCATCCTCCTCCTCCCTCCATTATATAGATTTTCGAAGTCAAAAACTTTCCCAAAACCCCCTTTAATTTACTGCTCATTAATTTAATTCATAATAATCCTCCTCGCACATGTGTCACCCATCCCCTTCATTCCACCAAAAACTAATTTCTTTAATTAATTAATTACCCTTGTTTCCCTCACCCACCTAGAGTCACTCCTAGAATCGCTCGTAGGTGTCCCTAAATTCCCTTACAGGTTTTAATGACTTTCCCCATTATTAATTTGCTCGTTCATTTTTAAATTATAAAGTTCTTAAATGGTAGATACCTTACTAAGTTGGACTAACAACTTTTTCCTAGTGTTTCCCCTTCTTTTAAGGTTTCCACTTTTTCCTAGTTTCCTAATTATTTTAGATTTCCCTTTTTTCCCTTTTTAATTAAACTCAAAAAGGCATATGCAGAAACTTACCCTTTTTCCCCAAATTTAATGAATTAAATTTTTAATTAGCATAGAAAGTAAAACAATCATTCCCCTTTTTAAGTTTTATCCCAAAAGTTTTTTTTTTATAAATCACTTTAATTGCCTACCCCCTCCTTGTCACAAGGTTAATGAATATTATATTTAATTTTTTTTTAATTTTATATATGTTTATTTTTATTGTTGTTGTTGTTGTTGTTTTATAAAAAGGTAAAATTTCACCACTAGCAAAGATTAGACCTAGACCTTATTTTCCAAGGTTGGGCGACACATTTTTTTTATTTTTTTTTAAGTAAGAGGTTCCAAATATTCCTTAACACTTTATTGTCTTAAAGTCATATAGGTTTATCCAATTATTAACTAACCATGCAATGTGCCCTTCAGGATGCACTAGGTGCTCCAAGGATGCCACTTGCCTCTTTCTGTTTCTCTTGTGCGACGTGCCCTTCAATATGCACCACGTGATCCAAGGGTGCCACTCACCTCTTGACTGACTTAGTAGACATAAAAAAACCCTGGAGTCAATGCTCCACCAGGTGATCTTGTGGGAGACTAAGGGCCTCCAAGGAATAAGGCCTATGCCTTATTGTGCACAACTTAGAATCATTGTTATCAACTATCGCAGTCTACCCTCACGACATCGTGGGTCCCCTCGAACTAGGTAATAGTTAACCTATAGTTCGAGCCATGGCGAGAGTTCTAGTACGTTGTGGCAGGGTTATTGTCCACACCTCTCCCTCAACATCTTTGGTAGTCAAACATGACATCTCTATTCCACATGTGAGACTGGTCAGCAAGCTATCGTCAACCTGCATCATCAATGAATCATGTTAGAAATATATCCATATCATATCATCTAATCATATGCACTAATATCACATATAAAAAAATCAAACCCCATTAGTTCACTCCCTGATTTGATCTAGAGTCCAAGGGGTTCCATCGATGCCTCCGCATCCTTGAGGTCCGAAATCCTACACACTCAGTAAAACCGAGTCAATAGAACCTATCTATGTCAATGCAACAAAACATCATGACATCAACTCATAATGCCTCATAATCAAAATCAAATGTTTTAATAGCATAATAATCCGGATCACTTGCAAGCAAGTGTCCTTAAAGAATAAGTTTGCTCAGTGTGCAAGAGTGGGATGGTACATACATTCTTCACCAAATTTCCGATGGAATGTGAAAAGTGAGGATAAATACATAGTTTAAATCATATTTACCAAGTTCAAACTAAGAGTACAATACCATATACATCTTACAAATACCAAAAACCTGTTAAAAAACTTTCCAATATTTTCAGTGCCTTGCCACTGTTGGAGTGTTTCCTTTATTTAGCATAAATGTTGTTCCCATATCTGGATTGTTTACCTCTATTTAGCATAAATTTTGTCCATGTATCTAATGCTATATAAACCTACTGAGACAAAAACAAAGATAGAAACAGAGAAAAATAGAGAGATAAAAATAGAGGCAAGCACATACAGACTATGATTTCAACTAATATTGTATAAATCTTGTTTTTTGTTCTTTCTTTTACCTCTACTTCTTCTTATTCTTATTCTTCTATTGGAGGCCCCTCATCGATGCATAAGCTTGTTGTTTCTCTTGACCCATGTACGAGGTTATGATCCTTTCTCTGGATTCAAGTACTTTTCCCACCTTACCCTAATTATTGATATCACCCACCGTATCTATGAGAGTAGGGAAAATAATGTATGTAAGGAAGTCGAAAAACAGCTCCTTGAACCACAAATTAAAATAGTAAGTAGCCCCAAAGTAGAGATTCTTAATTCAATAAAGGAAGGTCGACATAGAAAGGAGCTCAATAACAAGTAGATCAATCATGATGCATAGCCATTCGAGCTACACATAGTTACAACACATGCCCTGCTACAGAATACACAGTATAAAAACAAATATATTGTTATCAAATAATAAGGGAATCAATTGAAAACATAACCACCATAAAACCCACAAAAATGAAACATCGTTTCTTTAATGATTCAATGCAGGTAACAAATTTTACAATACATCATGCCTGGGCTAAAAGACAATCTTGAATAGTTGTTTGTGTGGCTAACAACCACTACAAAATCCCCGAGAGGGTAATGGTTTGCATGTGTGGGATGATATTATGCTTCTCCCTTCCTGCATGCTCATCCAATCTCAAATCCTTCTCTCCAATATTCCTTCCATGATTCCCCTAATTTGTAATTCACCAACACCTTCAAAAGCATGCTCCATCTCATTTCAAAAATCCTCCTTAGTTCTGAAACGTTTTTTCTTCACTCCATGAATGAGTAGTTATTGTCAGGCTGCTAAATTGTAGCTTTTAAGTGTCCTGAATCACTAAATTGTCAAACCAGGGTTGGTATACTTCGAGCTGATACACAGTATGTGCAGGCAAGCGTCTAGTCTTTTATTCGAATGATATCCTAAAAATAAAGCACACACCTATTCTAAGAATTTGAATTCTGATGACTAACTCAAAACTGAGCATTTCCTATGGAATCATAAACAGAAGCAAAAAAGTCTAGTACTCAAAAGGCTCAGATTGCTATTTCTGTTAAAAAGCACAATTCTACAAAATCATTCTGACTCTGTGTTTAACCATCTACCATCAACATTATCATTTCAGTCATGACACACAGAGTACTGTCTGAACTGCATTCATTCTGTGTATTCAAAACCAATCTAGTGCTATCTACAGAAAAAAACAAATCTAACGCTATCTTAACTGAAAAACAAATCTAATGCTAAAGTAAATCTAATGCTAACTGCAGAAAAACAAATCTAATGCTATCTAACTGTA